>JAPFTB010000267.1:0-119560 GCA_030779245.1 Fusarium sp. MBC 438
TATAGTTATAGCCCGGCCCTTGCTGGGTTAACTAAGCCCGAAGATCGTCCATCACTAAGGCAATAGGCTGTTGGCCGTAGCAGTGCGCATCTCTTCGATCATGGCAAGCTCTCGTATAGTGTGGTCAACTCGACATGGGCCATGCCAAAATCAGCTTTGATGTTCTCCTTGGCTCGTTCTCCTAAACCCGAGTAGATGCCACACTTCTTTCCTGCTTTGCTGCTTACTTCGAGAACCCGGTAGATGGCTTCACGCAGCTCTGGCTTGATTTCGTCATTGATGATGGGATGGCCGATGCTGTTGCCTGCAGAGTGTCAGTAAAGATGGAACCATGACACGGGCGTCTGCTAAGCAAGATCGAATGGTCCTAAAACAAGAGGTCGACGCCTTCAACAGTCGCAATCTCTTCCAAGTTGTCGAGTGCTGATCGAGTCTCAATTTGAACGAGGGTTAATAGGCTGTCATTGGCCTGCTATAGGTATTCGTCTGAAGTCGGCATATGGTTGACTAAGGTGCGACCAGAAGAGTTGGAACTGGTAGTGCCCAGGCCATGGGGCGGGAATGCTACTACTAGTAACCATAGAACGACAGCCCCGGCTTCATCTTCATTACATCAATCATAGCCACTCAATTAGTACGAGAAACGGGGGCATAAGGTACAATTATGTATTAGATAAATGGGCCAGACTAGTATCCAGCATCAACTACATTATCTTATCAATCTGTTCTTAATGCGTTGCTTAGAACAACAGTCCCTTGGTCTGCTCCTTTTCACTCAGTCGGTGGTTCTTCATCAAAGTAATCCATGCAATAGGACCAGCGAGAGCAACTACTGAGGCAATCAACATGACCTTCTGAGTCTCTCCGTAAGCCTTGACGATGGCCTCTCTCTCAGGGCTTCCCCAAGGGAAGGCCAGCTGCTGGGGAATGTCGCCATAAATAGTGAGAGCATCAGCCTGTAGCTCCTCGGGAAGGTACTTGGCGAGCTTGCTGGGCATGAGGTTCGTCCAGATAGCTCCACTAATGGACTGTCCGATGGCACCGCCGACGCTGGTGACCAAGTTGAGAAGGGCAATACCGACAGCAACATCTCGGTGGGGAACGGACGCCATGACTGCGATTTGTTCGATCATGACGAAGGTCCCTCCAGCAAGAGAACCGAGGACTTCACACATGATGATGTAGCCAACGTGGGTATCGGGCATGCGGAACTTGATCATCAAACCTGTCATGAGGATCTGTAGGGGCAGCATGACCATGCCGAGCCACTTGTATCTGTCGGTAAGTCGCATGAGGCTGCGCGTTGTTAGTATTTCTACAAAATAACGCTTGATCTGGAAAATAGTTACTCACATTCCTACTGGGACGCCCCAACCGCAAGAGACGATATTAAAGATGTTGGTGATGTATCCAGCCTTTGAAACACTGAGGTTATAGACGACCTGAAGGTATGAAGAGAACTGCAGCTTGTAGCAACTACAGTGAATTAGTAACCTGACACAAGGTAATTAAGAGTATAGTAACTCACTAGAAGCTGATCCACATATTACCTCCCAGAAGACACGCAGCGAGGACTGTCCTGTTTTTGAAGAGCTCAAAAGGGATGAAGGACTTGGGCGCGATGTACTTCTCGAAGAAGGGGAAGGCAATGATACAGAGGCAACCAATGACGAGCATTGCAATGACGCTTGGCTCCCTCCATCTATGCTCCTGCGAGATATTAGCATGCTTGCTATATGTTATTGACGATATGTTCCTCTCACCTGGTATCCGGCAAGACTGAAGGGCAGAAGGAGAAGAGAGAAGCCGGCGACGATGATGATCATTCCTGCGAGGTCGAGCTCAATAACCCAGTACTTGATGCTCTCCCACACAGTCCGGTTACTCTTTTCCTTGACGTAGTAGCCCTTCTCCTCTGCGCGTCGGAGCTGAATGGTGAAGATGGCGATGAGGGGAGTCAGGATGGCGGGGATGATGATAGTGAATGCGCCATAGCCCCATCGCCACGTGCTACCCTTGAGGAACGCTTCGGCTGCGGCAGGGCCAGCGAATGTGTTGGAGATGTAAGGCGTGTTCGCGAAGCCGAAGAGGATCATTCGGTTCTTGAGGGTCGTCGTATCGGCCATGAAAATGTTGAGGACATAACCGATACCGTTCATACCGGTCCAGAAGAAGACCTGAGCTGCAGCGTAGGTCTGGACATTGTTGCAGACAGCCATGAGGATGAGTGCTGAACAATGGTCAGTCAAGTCAGGTATAGAATCCTGGTTCAAGGCGACACTTACCCATCACAACACAGAACAACATGATCAAAAGACCCTGCACTCGGCCGATGACATCAATGATTCGCGCCAGCGGTAGCTTGCTCACACCAGCAACAAGATTGGACACGATACCAGTTGCGCTCATGAGGCCATGCAGGCCAAAGCTACTGACGACATACGGCAGCAGAGAGTTTGAGATCTGCTGCTGAAGAGAATCGGTGAAGAAGACGAGCCAGATGCTATCCCCATGTTAGAAGCCATACTACATCAGAACCAAGTATACATACAGGAGATACGCAGCGATGAGCCATGGCTTTGTCCACGCCTGAGTCAAGGCCTGCATCTTCTCAATACCCCTGTAACCACCCGTATTGGAGTCAACCTCGGTGTCAGACTCTTTCTCGTCATATTGAGGGCGCTTCTCATTGTCAGTCGTCTCAGGGACGACCCTGGGGCCGGACTCGACCTCGTCTTGATTCGCCATGGTGTTTTGAGGCTGAGGCTTGACTTCGAGTAGAAGCAAAGAGGAATGGAGAGCCCTAAAGAGATCGACAAGTGAGACAATTTTATACCTCTCGGCCAGTGTAACGTCTCACCGTCTTGGCCATGTTAATCATTGCCCTGGCATCCCGAGTGTACGGTAACATTGAGAACATTGGCAATGACATGGGCCACCAACATGCACAAGACAAAAAGCGCTTTTCCATCGCGAAGCCCGCTAGTGGTTCGACGACAGCCAGTGTGGACCATCGCTTGAACGTGTGGAGCGTCGCTAAGACTGATTGATAAGATGTGATTGGAATCGTCGTATGTTGGAGGAGCCGCAACCTGGTCCATCTGGAGCTTCTTCGGTGCTTGGCGTGGGATGTCTCTGGTCGCGTGGGCTCGTTGGGAGTTGGTCGCACCAGCTACAAAAGGGAACGTGCTCCGCTGGAGAAATGCAGGTGCCTAGTTATGGATACAGTTATACCATTCTAGACCAGTTTTCCGGATCCCCCCTGGTTCAAAACTCCCCGAGACCTGTCAAATCTGAAGGAGTTGCCCAAGTTGACCCTGTTACGAGAGCGGGGAGAACACCCCCTGTCCCAGCAAGTCGGTCGAATGGGGTTCAGTCTTCGAGATTTTCTTACGAATGAATCATGTGCTTTCAGCCTTGTATGATCTCTCGACTCTTAACCTTAGGCTTAAGTCTAATACCCCTGAGCCAACAGACGCATGGGTTGTAGTAAGCTTATTTGCGGACGGTTTCCTCCGTGACATGTGATGGGTATGTGCGTGATTATCTGATTGGGCGGGGTATTTAACTGATTATCAGATTATCAAGACCATTTGCCCATGTTGGAATTTGCTCAGAAGGATGAATGCCCTTGCGAGGATCAACAAGGATCACATAACCGAGAGAAAATGATTCATCGCTGTCCAACACAACCTAAATAACCAGGGGAATACTGACTAACGAAGGATTGCGGAAGCACTGAAAAAAAGCTCTCCTCCCACCGTTGGGTCAAACATAAACTGACCACGGCCATGGTCAGATCATCCAACACCTCACTCGGTCTTGGACTTCACGTAGCCAAGGTCAATGTCGCTCAACAAGTTGACATGCTTAATTGCATCCCTGGCGCCATCCCACGTCTTCCTCTTGCCCGTCTCGAATACTCGGTAGAGATGCGGCGAGTTGACACCCCACGCCATGAGCGAGCAGAGCTTAGGCTCACGCAGCCAGAACCAAATCCCTTTTAGCGTCCAGCTAAGATGCTCATACATGCCGGTCCCAGCCTTATCGTCCACAAATTTGAGCCAGTCGTGGGCCTCTAGTTGACCGTCATACTGGGGGAGTGGATTCGTAAGGCATAGGTTCGTGAACCACGCTTGGTGCTGGCGAACCCAATCTTGCATGGTGGAGTCTGATGGGAGAGTGGATTTTCCAGCCCAGACTTGCGCGATGGCCATGCCAGCGAGCTCACGGGCCACAGAAGCGCTTTCCATGAGGACGATGTAGTTTAGACAGGCCAGGGAGTCGCTGTAGCCCAGGGGGAACAGACCCTGGTAGAGGTCCGGGATGGGACGCACGTCGGGATGTGGGCGGGAGTAATTGATGATACCATCGAGGACTTGAAGCGAGTTATTGTATCCTGTGCAGGCAATGATGGCGTCCACATCCTCGAGGATAGTATCGTCGTCGAGCTCGACAGATCGAGGACCCAAGATTCTCCGCACACCCGCCGTTGAAGTGACTTTTCCATCACGTAACGCGGGAACAAGGTGATCATTAATGACCAGCCCAGAGATGGTCGTCGCATAGAACGCGCTCCTTTCCAAACGCCACTGGGGATCTAGTTTGCCCCAGGATTTGGATACAACCCAGTTGAAGAAGGAATGAAACATTTTGCGATGAAGAGAGGGCAGATGCTTGGCGATCAAGAATCCCATGCGTGTCTTTTTCCATGAGGCAAAGGCGTCGAAGCGTTGGCCGTTGACGACGCGCGGGAAGACGAGTGCGCCACGACGATGAGACCAGTAGACTTGAGAAGAAAATGACGAAAGTTCCTGGGTGTGTTAGTTGTACTGCTATGAGTGAACGCGTCATTTGCTAAGGTAACATACAACGGCGCAGTCTCCTGCTGTGTTTCCTTGCCCAATCACAACAACGTTCTTATCTGCAAAGTCTTCGGGGCTAGCCTTGCCATTAGCATTTGCGTCTGAACTGGAAATCTTGTTTCACACTTCTTGAAAGCCTGGCTGTGTAGGAACTTGCCCTGAAAGAGGTCCAGGCCCTCGATCACAGGAATAACGGGCGTGACCTCTGTTCCAGATGCTACAATGACTTTGTCGAAGAGGTGAGGCGTCTCTTCTCCTGCCAGATGAAGAGCCCATTGTGTGTCATCATCGCTTCTTGTGATGGAAGATACGGTTACGTTGAAGATGATCTTATCAAGTAATCCAAAGTGAACTGCGTAGGACTGGTAGTACTTGCGCAAGTCCTCGCCACTGGGATGCAAAGAGAAGTCTACGATAAGATTAGTTCGTAACAAGCAGAGAGAAACATGAAGAAATTCTACCATCGGATACTGGATAGTCAGAAAAAGGTATCTGGGTGCTGTTAGTTACACTCTGGTGGTCTACAGGCCAGTAACTCACAAGAAACTTGCTAAACTGTGCGCGCGTTCCCCTCGTCACAGACGTAAACTGCGGGTTTTCCGAGAAAGCCCAGATCCCACCGGCCTCTGATCGTCTCTCAAAGCACGTCACTTGGAATCCCTCTTCCAAAAGAGATTTGACGGCCGAGAGTCCAGCCGGACCTTGAAGATCGATCAGCAAAAGATCTCAAGATGAGATCTGGACTCACCTGCGCCGATCACAGCGATGTGGATCTTTGAAGTATCCATCAAACGTTCTTACAGCAGGAGGTAGCCAAACTCAAAGCCAACACAAGAAATGGATCAAGTTCCTGCGTCAAGATAAGATCTTGTGAGAATAAGCCACCGAGAGGCACGCGACGCGTCAGCCGCATGATTACGGGCTAATGTGCAATTAAGCCCAACATCGTGGAATGCTGGCGTCGATGCTCGGAGGCTTGGACTCTCTAGTCCAGTCCTCTATTGGCTACACCACGAGGAGGCTTATTTACTTATCGCGTTGTGCGACCCTGGCTAGATTGCACTTGTGAAGCCTTTTTGATGGCTAGGCTCGAATATGGTCATGTTGAATATGTTGATTGGGGTTTGGCGTGAGTGATGGCGGCCTGGACCCTTGGCATCGCCGTCAATTGGCGGAGATGCGGCAAACTCGACGGGAGTGCCTCTTTTGTGGGAATGGCATTGAAGTTTAAAGACTTGGTTCCTGGTTGATCCATACCATTAGCAAAGATGCCCTGAATATTTAAGAAGACATTATCCGCCAAGTCTTGGTTCACCTAGTTTTGTCTCACCTAGGTTCGTCGGTTATCCTCGCCTAGGTCATTCATTCACCGACACATCCTGATCCTTCTTTAATAAAATGAGCAACTCCAACATCAATCCACCTGCACCTGTATACGCCATCGTCTGGTCTATCCAAGGCGAATACGATGTCCCGCCACCACAAGCCTTTTCAGCACTAGGGAGCTGTCATACCCAAGGTTGCTATGTAGGTGGTGTCAGGAGAGGATCTGCACACTGTCTTCAACGTTGGTACCCTTAATCCACATCACGAGGTCCGTTTTAACTAACCCACTATTCCAGATACATGCCAAACCACAAAATGCACTGGCTGGAAGAGTCGAACAGACTCATACTGCGATAATTGCGCCAGAAGCAGTGAGTGACGAGCCCCTTTTATTTGCTCGACCTTGTCGCTGACGAAATAAAGGGTTTCCCAAGGCGACGCATATCCGACAGCTTCTCTCCAAGGCCAGAAGGAACACTCTGACCTAATCTGCTGTACACATAGTCTGTACGGTTGTGGTTATGAGGATGATTTAATTAGTGATGATGGTGATTGCATTGGTCGGCGCTTGTGGCTCGATGGCCTAGAGGGACGTGTTTGCGGAACCATAGAAAGCATATATAATATCCCACATGTTTGGTATCAAGCCTCTTAGATCCCTTCTTTTAATGGGACAGACCGCTTTATGTACATGTAACATCATATCTAGCTGTTAAAGACGCAGACTGAGACCATAATCCTCGAGTATCTCCTTAAATTTGTAGCCTCCCCTTGAACTTGGTGATGCGCGAGGCCACCCTTGACTGATTCCACGTCTCCTTAGAAGTACTTGATGCCGCCATGTAATTTGGGAGGCCAATTTGCTCGAGTGCAAAGCTGGCAGCGACAATCCCAAGGACAGCGGCCTCTCTTAGGTCACTTGTTACCTGAAGCCCGACGGTAAATCCGCCCAGAAAAGCATTTCCAGCACCCGTTGTGTCCACTATCTGGTTTGAACCGGCAGCATAAAATGAAGGAAGCCAGTATGCCTCATCTTTGGTCATGGTCAAGCAGCCATGTTCTCCGCAGCGCACAACGATAGCACCTCGACCTTCTCGTCCAATACCAGCATTTAAGAAGGCCTGAGCATATCCTTGTATCAGTTCTCCAGAGAAAGGCAATGCAGACTCGGATGTTCCATGCACTAGGGCTTCCAGCTCAAGGTGGTTTGGCGAGAAGACGTCGACGAAGCAACATGCCTGAAGATGTGACTCGAGGTGCTCCTTGTTGCAAGATAGTGGAGCGGGTTCCCATACAATAAGATGCTGCCCTTGCAACCCATGATCCTTTCGAAGGGAAGATAACGATGTAACATGCTGCGCCAGGTTACCAGGGGCTGCTAAGAAATGGAAACTTTGGGCGTTGAGGAGTGTCGAGGTCTCGAGATCCGATGGCCACGGTTGCAGTGGTGGAGCAACGTACTGAAACTCTTTAACTAGGAAAATGTGAGTTTATTACTATTATAATGCCGCAGTACTTACGTCCAAAGCTTTCATCCTTGTATTGTAACAAGCCTCTTGTCGATGGCTTGTCGGGTAGTCTCTTGATCTGCAGAGCAAGTCCCCAATTCCTAACCGTTTCAAGTACGGATTCCGGGAAGTCGTATCCGGCGAGGATTATACATCCAATTGATTCCGGGGTAAGCTGAGACTGGATAATTCGAGCTCCAAGTGTTGCTTTGGTCACATCAGCATGTGCTTTTGAGCGTGGGGGCAGTGCCGCGTACCATAGAGGCCAGATCCCCCGGGCACATCATAGAGAGTCTCTCGTGATGGGAATCTTATGTCGTCTAATACAACCATTCCCAGAGAGACAAAGATCGGACTGTTGCGCTGTGGCTGCACACTGCCTGAATCGGCCATGGTGTCTATGTCGTCTTAGGCAGATGCGGGATTTTAAGGAAAGGTTGGTTCTGAGCCGAGATAAATGGCAGGGAAACTGCCTATCTAGAGGGTCCAAAAATAGCCCAAACTTCAGTTTTTGATCTAGATACCGGGAGCTGGCATTCTAAACTCCGTCTCCCCCGGTTGGTGGTAGGATCGATATGACCAGGGTTATAGTACAAGCTGAGTGGTGTTGGTCACCTGAGCTGCACCTGCGGCTGCACGAGCTGGGGTGTTGCACCTGCCTCAGCCTGATTCTGCGAGATGCTTACAGACTGTATCAAGCTGACACGTGCCCCGCGCTTCTCATTTTCAACCCTTCCATCAATCTCTTCCACCTCGAAAACGTTCCCTCTTCGTCGCTTCACCCCATGTCCAATCCCAGCGACTACACCGTGGGATGGGTATGCGCCCTTACATGTGAGTATGTCGCTGCCCAAGAGTTTCTCGACGAGGAGCATGACCCTCCGGAGTCGCTGCAGCCTAACGACAGTAACGACTACACGCTCGGGCGGATCGGGCGACACAACGTCGTGATAGCCGTCCTCCCAGATGGCGAATATGGAACAGCTACGGCGGCCAGTGTAGCCACCAGCATGCTCAACAGTTTCCCCAACGTCAGGATTGGGTTGATGGTCGGCATCGGTGGTGGCGCTCCCAGTCCCACAAACGATGTCCGTCTTGGTGATATCATTGTTAGCGCACCCCGAGAGGCGAACGGTGTCACGTATGGCGGCGTATTTGAATACGACTTTGGTAAGACCATACAAGACCAGGCCTTCCAGGAAACACGATTCTTGAATCAGCCTCCCACCACCCTACGAGCCGCTGTTCGGGGTCTTCAAGCGCAGTACGCGAGGAAGGGTCATCAGCTTGGACAAGCTGTTAGCAACGTCATCAACAAGAACCTCATGCTACAAGAAGAATACTCACGGCCAAATTCAAGTACGGATATTTTGTTCAAATCCGATTTTACGCACGGCTCGAGAGCTTGTACAGAGTTTTGTGTCAAGGATCCATCCAACCTAGTCACACGACGCCTTAGGACTGTCTATCACGATAAACCGGCCATTCATTATGGTATCATCGCGTCAGCCAACCAGCTAATGAAGAATGCTATCACTCGGGACAGGCTGGCAAAGGAGAGGAATGTCTTGTGTTTTGAGATGGAGGCTGCAGGCCTGATGAACGACTTTCCTTGCCTTGTCATCCGGGGCATCTGCGACTACTCGGATTCGCACAAGAACAAACAATGGCAAGGCTATGCTGCCATGGCCGCGGCTGCATACGCCAAGGATCTTCTCAATCGCATCGTTCCCAGCAGAATCGAAAATGAACAAAGAATGAGCGAGCTGTTCTCAACTGGTCAGTCAAGTCTTTCAACTGGTGCGTTGTCTAACGATTTCCAGCAATCCATGCGCTTGAAAACACTGGGGAAAGTGTTGAAGCAATGAAATTTCGCTCAGACAGGGAAGTTGAGCTTCAGATGTTGAACTGGTTGACAGCTATCGACTACGGCCCACAACAAAGCGATATCTTCAGAGCACACCAGCCCGGAACCGGACAATGGGTATTGGATTCGGATCAGTTTCAAAAATGGATCGCCACCAGAGGCAAAACACTGTTTTGCCCAGGAATCCCTGGAGCGGGAAAGACAATCGTGGCATCCGTTGTCATCAACCATCTTATGGAGAAGTTGCGAGAAGACTCAGTCAGTGGCCTTGCGTATGTATACTGCGACTTCAGGAGAAGGAACGAGCAAACGGTCGAGCATTTTGCTTCGAGTTTGTTGAAACAACTGGCAGAGAAACAACCTACGCTGCCAGATGCTGTGCGACAACTCTATGAACGCCACAAAACGTCAAGAACAGAACCCTCCCTGAGAGAGCTAGTTGAATCTCTTCGCTCCGTCGCGCAACTATTCGATCATGTCTTCATCGTTGTTGACGCTCTCGACGAATGCCAAGAATCCAACCACTGCCTGCCGAGATTTCTTTCGGAGCTCTTCGACCTCCAGAAGCAACTTGGAGTAAACTTTTTTGCAACAGCCAGACCTCTCGCGCACATCAAGTCGAGTTTTGAAAAGGCCATATCAATCGAAATTCGCGCTCATAGCGAGGACGTGAGAAAGTATGTCAATGGCAGGCTGGGAGAATTGCCCATGATTGTTCAGAGGAATTCAAAACTTCAAGAAGCCATCATGGATAACATTTCCCGGGTCGTGGATGGAATGTGCGTGAGCATTCGCAGATCAACCATTGTCCATTCATAGCTGACATTGACAGGTTTCTCCTCGCGAAATTGCACTTTGAGTCTTTGATAGGAAAGATGACCGGCAAAGCCATCCGAAAAGCGTTAGAATCCCTGCCAACTGGTTCCGGCGCTTATGACAGCGCATACGAGGAGGCCATGAATCGAATCGAGGATCAGAACCAAGACAAGAGAGAAATGGCCAAAAAGACTTTACTCTGGATCACATGCGCCAAGGAGCGTCTCACGAAACCCGAGCTCCAAGAAGCGCTGGCGGTAGAAATCGGCGAAAGGAAGCTTGATAAAGACAACCTTCCCAACATGGAAGATGTGGCATCCGTTTGCGCCGGACTCGTTACCATTGATGAGGAGAGCGACGTTGTGCGGCTAGTTCACTATACGACACAGGACTTTTTCGAAAGAACGCGCGACAAATGGTTCGAAGGCGCGGAATCTCATATTGCTGAGGTTTGCCTCACCTATCTTCTATGCGAACGGTTCCGTGGGGGGATGAAGGATGTTTTACACTCTGATTCGATACAATACATCCGTTCCATGGCAACCAAAAAGGGGGGAGTGGAGGATCGTCTCACAGAGCGAGTGGACTCCCTTCATCTCTGGTGTATGTGGAAGAATCGTCACCTCCCTTTATACCATTATGCTGCGGAAAACTGGGCCTGTCACGTGCGTAATTCTTCTATGCAGACGCACCATCAAGTCATTGCATTGTTGGAAAGCGGCGGTCCTTTGCAAATGTCGGTAATGCATGCAAGGCAGATACCGGGCTCAACTTCAAATATGACCGGTCTTTATCTTGCTGCGTACCTTGGACTGGAACAAACAGTGGATGCCTTGTTGCAAAGAGGTCACAACCCAAACATGGCGTCTAGAAGTCGGGGGTTCATCTTCGGGGAGGAAATTCCATTGATTTCTGCAACTAAACGCGGCCACACAAAAGTTGTCCATGTCCTTCTCTCGGGTCAAGCCAACCCAAACCTTTCAGATCCCGGAGGAACGACGGCCCTCTGGTGGGCCTCATCTAAAGGCTACGACGACATTGTGAAGCTGCTGCTAGATAAAGGCGCGAATCCAGACTACCAAGGTTTTGACGGGGTAACGGCTCTTGGGGCAGCTTGTGCACGCCGCGACTACAACATCGTCAAGCTCCTCCTTGATGGTCGAGCCGACCCAAACCTTCAATTTGGCCGAAAAGGAACAGCCCTCTGGTGGGCTGCGTTCAACGGCTACGATGACATCGTGAAGCTATTGATAGAAAAGGGTGCGGATCCAGACCATCGAGACCTCCTCGGAAGAACAGCGCTCGGGATAGCCTGTGAACATGGCTACACGTCTGTGGTGAAAGCGTTGCTTCCTAGTGCGCGGATCGACCTTGAATCTTTAGTCTCGACCACGTTCACAATGCCGCTATTCATTGCTGTCAGAGGAGGCAAGGTTAAACTAGTAGAGACTCTACTGAAAACAGGCGACATTGCAAGCCTTGGAAAGGACTGGTCTCAGACTGCACTTTCTCTTGCAGTGAGCAAGGGTCGTACCAAGATTGTCCAGTTGCTACTGCGTATGGGTGCTAACCCACACCGGGGTTCGCCACCACTCGTCACGGTTGCAGCCAGGAAAGGTTACACTGACATTGTCGAGATATTGCTGGGCGCGGGTGTTGATCCGGATGATATAAAGGACTGGGGGTTCATTCTATTTCAAAGGGCTCTTAAGCGGCGCTGAGGCTCAGCTCCTGTATATCAGCCTGTAGGAGTCTTCGACTGCAGGCAGTAGAGAGAACAAAAAAAGGTCACTGTGTTAATTAGGTCGTTATGCTATGATATTTTAATCATTTGTTCTTTAATATACTTCAAGCCCGGCCTTGACCCGATCAAGCAGGCATTCTGAGCCCATGCTGTGACCTGGCAGGGGGGTTGACACAACTCAAGCACCTGCGAGACTCGGCTATTCGCCAAGCCCTGCTACCCAAAGATAAAACCCGCAAAATAAACTCAATTTCATCCAGCAAACTTTCTCTACCTTACATCTAACACCTTGGTTTCTCCATCCACCCAACTTCTCGACGAGTTCATCCGGCCTGAAACAAATGAGCACTTACCTTATTCACCTTCCGTCAGAACTCATTGCGCAGATTCTATCTGGATTACCAAACAGCGACATCAAGAACCTACGTTTAACATGTGCCCGCCTCCACCGTTCCGCTCAATTACGACTCAGCCGCATTTTCCTGTCCCCTAACCCACTGAATGTGAGCGTATTCAGGGCCGTCGCCGATCATGAAGAGTTCAGGAAGGGGATTGTCGAGATCATCTACGACGATGCGCGCCTAGATTACTCGCACGAGACCCCCAATAACGAGCCTTATGAAGACTATGACGAGTATTATGAAGACTATGACGAGGACGAGGAAGACATTGGTGATGTAGACGGCGTTCCGATCTGGTTCCGGCGCATATACAGCGATAATTACGATTTTGTCAAGAACTACGGGTGTGAGGATGTGAAGAAGCCTCACCATCTTGAAGTCCTAGAGCGATTCAAGGAGCCTGTGAGCCCGGCAGAGTCTTACAAGCTCTATCAGAAGCTGGTGCAGGAGCAAGAACATGTCATCGCCACAAACAGCGACGCCGAAGCCCTCAAATATGGGCTGCCCCGATTCCCCAACCTGCGAACAATCACCCTGACACCTGTGGCTCACGGGGAACCTCACAGACCCTTCTACCAAACTCCTATGATTCGCTCTCTTCCACGTGGATTAATCTATCCCATCCCTCGCGGCTGGCCTGTCGCAGAGGAGCAATCCAATCGTCCTTATGCACAGAGATGGGATGGTGAGGAGAAAGCAAAGTGGCGCGGTTTCTGTCTTGTGACACAGGCAGTTGCTCAACACCAACGCGAGAACCCAGCCGCTGGTATCTCTGAGTTTATCGTCGATAGCAACCAGCTTCTCACAGGGATCAACTGTCGCGTTTTTGAAGAGGGGGGAAATAGCGAGTACAGAGACCTCGTCACCATCCTAGCCCGACCCGGCTTCTCCCGAATTGACCTCTCTCTACATGTTGGTGGCCAAGATCATGAGGGCTGGCCCTCTTTTCGCAGTGGTCTCCTGCAGCATGCACTTGGCACGGCGCAGGGACTGCGGCACGTGAGCCTCACGACCAACCTCGCAATCCCCAACGAACTCTGGGATGCGTCTGAGGGCGGTCAAGAACATCATCTCCCACTACGCACACTTTTCCCCATCGACACGTGGTCAAACCTCCAGCATTTTTGTCTTTCGCGCTTCCTCGTCAAGCAGGCAGATGTCATGAATTTTCTGCTCGCAATGCCATTGACACTCCGGTCAGTCGAGTTGAGCTTTCTCTGGTTCCTCCCAAAGAACGGCCATTACCAGAGCTTACTGGAGCAAATGCGAGACGAACTTGACTGGCGCGGGCGCGCGACCGCAGCCAGACCAAAGATTGTCATTCGCATTGATAATGAACCTATAGTTCAAGGCCTAGCCATCTGTGTTGGACGTGAGGTGGAGGACTTTATGTACGGCGACGGAGAGAATCCCTTTCGGAAGGCCAGAATCTTTCAGGGCAGAGGAACCCACGTGAAGGCTTTTGATCCTGAATACGCTCGACCCTTTGCAAAACATAGTGAGCTGGTAGAACTAGGGATTCTAGAAAAGCCTATCTGGTACCAGCAAAACTAGATGCAAAACCCTGGTACATCTTGGAGCTACAGCCAGGTTGAGGAATATGGGATAGTAGAGTTGAGATACATGAGTCTGCTAAGTCAACCTAATTGGGATCTCAGAGGTATAGCAAGGGTCCCAGCTGCACCTGAAGCCGGCCAGTTCTTGTCCTTTATTAGCTATGAAGGATTTCTACTTCCTTCTGCAGGAGAGGAAGTGGGATGGAGACTCGAATCTCATCTATGCAGGCTTGAATCATTCAGTTTCTTTCTAGCATCTTCTTGACCCCTCCCCAAAGCCAGCGGCCGTACGTCCTCACTATATACCGACACATACATACACTTCAGCCTGTAGTCCAGAGCAGTCGTTCTTTACGGCAGGATTCCACTCGTAGAAGTCATTCAACTCGATAGCACGATCATTGGCAATGGCCCAGCATCCGTCGCCTGCCTGAACAAAGTAAAAGCCCTTGCAGCCCGTGACCATGCCGTCCTGTATGGGTGTGGGTGTGGCGCCGATGCCACCAAGTGTGGTGCTAGGAATGTTCACTGACGTCGTGGTGGCACTGTCCTTGACGCCCACACAGACATACACCTCAGCCTGGAGCCCGCCGCAGTCGTTCTTCACAGCAGGATTCCACCCGTAAAAGTCATTCAGCTCGATACCGTGATCGTTGGCAATGGCCCAGCACCCGTCACCTGCCTGCACAAGATAGAAGTCATTGCAGTTGGAGGCTATGCCAGACTGCACAGGACTGGGAGTGGCAACACCCGTGCCCGTGGCCGTAGCCGAGGTGCTGGTGGTCGTGGTATCCTCGTCCTCGTATAGCGGTGGGCTGCCGTCCGCGTTGGTCGATATGCAGTAGTATGTGCCAACCGTCAATCCGGTGCAGTCGCTTTTGACCGACGGGTTCATGCGGTAGAAGTCGTCAAACTCGAGCCATGTGGTCAGGAGGACCGACTCGCAAGATTGATACGATTGGGGATCATACCAGGCAGTGCAATTCTCAATCTCGCCGGCCGCACGTGGGCTGGGCGGAGCTTCGACATCTTCTTCTCCAGGGGCTATTATCTCGCCCCATGGATTAGCACTTGCTGAGAGAGAAGAAATGGGATATACTTTGGGGAACTAACCTTGGGTAGCGGACTCGAGGGCAACGCAATAAGATACGCTCTCTGAGACGGTGCAAGGATAATTGTAAGAGTGAGAATCTGATGCGTTGGACGGAGACTTGGCCAGCGAGGGGTTCCAGAGAATAAATTCCTTTTTCACTGGTCAGCACCGGCTTTGAACTCGACGTGCTCTGTAGGCTGTGTATGGGAGACAGGCTGGGATGTGTGCAAGCCAACGTCCCAGGATGAACAAGTCGTTGTTCTAAGAACTCACTTCTGGGGTGATGTCATGGACCATGGCCATGGACCAACAGTCTGCAAGATTCGGGGTTGCCGTGATGTTGGCCAGATACAAATATCTGATGGGCAAACAGCCAATTCAGCAGCTACTAACACCAAACAGTGAATGATCCAACTTACGAGCTGCAGTCCTCACGCGTGTTATTGGCAAGCGGAATCACAGGGTTGGTGCTAACATAGTCGGCGAAAATATCATAGTCGAGCGGCAATGGCGTGAACGGTGTCTGGACGAACTCTTTGGTAGAAGTAGTCGGCAAGTAGCCCGGGTATGTAGAGATATACCCTACAGGCCGAACGCAATAGTAGTAGTCCTTGTAGACATTTGTGCAGTTCTCCCCGACATGGGGGTTGAGAAAGATGCTTTGGGGCCATGTGAGTTTACAGTTCTGAACAGGTAAGCATGAGGCGGGACTCACAAATCTTTAAGCGTGATACCATATTTGACAGTGAAGACGCCGCAGTCTTCCCCTACAGTCACAAGATGGTACTGAGCACATCTGTCTGATGTATCGTTTGGGGTCGGGTCCGGGATGGGACTACGACCAGAGTCAGTGGCTTTGAAGCGTTTTCAATGATGGAGAGTATGAAGACGTACGCAGTAGTAGTGATGATGGTTGGCGATCCTTGGGAGTTGCTTGGAATAGCGTAATTACCCTCTGGGTTGCTGACACAGATATCTTGACCCGCAAACGCAGTGATATTTCTATATGTCTGAATGTCAGTCGACCCTGATCGTGATGGATTTACCTCCAGCCAACTCACGCGCACTGCTTGTCAAGATCAGGGTTCCAGGAGATGATCTGTGCGAACGTAACATTGGTCTGACGGATGATGCTGAGGCAGGTATCACCGTCCTTGACAGAGTACAGCTCGCAGTTCTGGTCATTCGCTGCCCGAGGCGTCCAGGCATGGGTGCCCGATGCAACGGCGCGAGTGGCCAAGAGCGAGAGGTTCAGCAAACCAAGAGACCTCATGCTAGAGGAGAGAAAGGCTTGACAGAATGTATGGTGGAGGGTGTAAGTTGCAAGTATAACGATAAAGGAGTGAAAAAGACCAAGTCAGGACTAGAAACAAAGTAAGTGAGAACGGCTGGGCTGGGTATTGAGGGTTGCGAGATGAAAGCGGCGGAGCGGCAAGACAAAACACCAGCTTCCGTCGGTTCGCGTATGTTTCTCTTCCGCGGAGCCGTTCATGTGTAGCGAGATAGTCCCACCCACACTGCAGAGTCCACTTAAGCTTCATTGTAAACCTATTTAGCTTGAAAGGACCACTCGGAGACTTGACTGATGAATGGGGGTGGATCTGAGCTGCAGACCCGGAGATGAACGCGCCTCGGTCCGGCCACCGGCATTGACCCTCAGACATTTTTTGTCGCTCAAAGTGGAAAAGCGGTCGAGTTATGAAAGTATCGCGGGCATGAGGCCTTGTAATCGCTCTTGCCAAGAGGCCGAGGTGCAGGATTGTCACTACCGATGTTCGACCAACAACACCGCAGGGGACCTCGACGGTGGTGAGCGGTAGGGGACTGTTACAAGACTCCCTGTTAGTACAATTTAACCTTAGTCATGTGGGTACCTCGGGCCGCATCGATCTTGTTTAAATGTGACTACGATGTTTCGAAAGAGATCAATGGTCTGTCTATGTACCGTTGACTGAAAAATTGATTGACCACGGCCATTTTCGTCATGAGTGGCACGAGGCGGAAAGTCTCTCAGCGAGAATTTTCTATTTTCTTTTCATCCGGTGGAGGGAAGGGCTTGCAAGTTAGCATACAGAGTCTTTAGAACAATGCTGTGCTAGATAACGGAGGACTTGGCATGTGTGCAGACCCTCCAGCACAGTTCAATTCTTGCGTGATAAATGAGCCCTGAGCAATTTCCCAGTGACCGCTATGGGGCAGCAGTGTATGCAGCCAAGGCAAAAATTCCAGGGGCGCAAGTTACATAGCGACTCAGCAGGACAAGGGTAGAACCAACAGAGGTCGCTCAAGTCACAACCAACAGACGGGGCTCGACTTGGCCGAGTTAGGTCACAACGGCCGTCATGGGGCCCTCACTTCCGTCGGCGACAGTGAGTACCCCGGTGGTATTGTGAAGTTGCGAGGCATGGCTCTTCTTATTGCTCTCAAAACCCCAAGTCCTCAACTAACACTTCATGGCATCCCTTGAGCTATCTGCCGTTATCCATCTCGCTCATTCTTTGCCTCTAAGGCCCGAGAACAATACACCATGACCAATTCTCTGGGCCATCGGCGCCTATCACTCTTGAACCTACTTGCATTTTGCTCTTTCCTTCTCTACTCCTCGCTTGTCCTGGGTTATGCTCATAATCATGCCAAACATGACCATCTTCATCACCTCCATGGGCAATCTCTCCGAGCAGCAACCCTAGCCACAACAAAGGCTACGTCCACGGGCCAGGACGACTTCACCTGTGGCCCGGATAAGCCATGCTCCAACGAAGCTTGCTGCGGCGAGGATGGCTGGTGCGGCTACGGCCCCAATTACTGCGGTGATGGCTGCCAATCCAACTGTGACGCCAAGGCTGAGTGCGGCCAGTTCGCTGCAACGGCCGGCAAGACGTGTCCTCTCAATGTCTGCTGCTCGCAGCACGGCTTCTGCGGCACGACGGCCGACTTTTGCAATGACGGCTGCCAGTCCAATTGCGATAGCCCCAAGCCTAACGCAGCCGCTTCAGACCCGCAGAAGGTCGTCATCGGATATTGGGAGACGTGGAATATGGACAAACCCTGTGGCACTATGGGCCCAGGAGAGATCCCCGTTGAGCTGCTCACTCATCTTTTTGTTTCCTTTGGCTATATCAACGCTGATTTTCAAGTAACTAATATGGATGGCATCGATCCAGCTATCTACAAGACTATCGGCAACGTCAAAGCTCGGAACCCTAACCTCAAGATTGTCATCGCCCTTGGTGGCTGGACCTTTAGTGACCCCGGCCCTTGGCAAGATAAGTTCCCTTCACTTGCGTCCACCAAGGAGAACAGAGCCACCTTTATCAACAACCTGTTGGGATTTCTCTCCGAATATGGCTACGATGGTGTCGGTATGTATCATCCCGGATCGTCGCGTCGTACAAGGGCGGAATTCCTTGCTAATGAGGATTTTGGCAGATTTCGGTACGCTTTGTCTTGAGCACTTCACTTAGTGCCTTGAGATTGAAACAACTCTAGGTATCCTGCATTTCGAGATAACTAACGCTCTGATAGACTGGGAATACCCCGGCGCTGATGACCGCGGCGGTAAGGACGGGGATGGTGCGAACTACGTGGCTCTGATGAAAGAGCTGCGGGAGGCTATCAATTCCAGAGGCCGCGACTATATTGTCACTTTCACTGCACCTTCTTCGTACTGGTACCTTCGCCACTTTGATCTCAAAGGCATGGAGACCTATGTTGATTGGATCAATCTTATGTCCTATGACCTACATGGTGTTTGGGATAGCGATAATCCCATTGGAAATCAAGTTCTGTCGCATACGAACCTGACGGAAATCGATTATGCCTTGGACCTGGTAAGTCTCACTGGAGCGCCAAGGGGCCTTCTGGACTTTGACTGACAAATGAAACACGCTCAGTTCTGGCGCGTTGGTGTCGAGCCTTCCAGCATTGTGCTCGGCCTGGGCTTCTATGGTCGATCGTTTGAGCTTGAGTCTGCCTCGTGCTGGAAGCCTGGCTGTGCCTTTAAGGGTCCTGGCTCGCCTGGCCGATGTTCTAACACGGCTGGAATTCTCTCATATGCTGGTAAGTAAACTCCCTAGGATGTTGAGTGCACCCTTGTCTGATCATAATTCCTGGGGCATAGAGATTATGGAGATACTGGACAAAACCGGCGGAACTCCTTACTTTGATGAGACTGCGGCTTCCAGATACATGGTCTACGACGGCCACAGCTGGATCTCGTAAGTTTCGAGCGGATGTACAAATATAGTATCTGCTAATGGTATCTTCCCAGCTTCGATGATGCCGAGACTTTCCAGATGAAGATTGATTACGCAAGTAAAATGGGTCTTCATGGTCTCATGATCTGGGCTATTGATCTCGACACACCCAACCTCGAAGCCCTGCGATCCATATCCAATGGCGAACTCATCGGGGCCACCAAGACCCCCTTCTCGCTAGTTGACCTCGAGCGCATCTTCCCTGCTGAGATGCTCCCCCCTGACGACGCTGAAAAGGATTATGCTCTCATCAACTTTGGCAGCAACGCCAATGCTGGTGAGATCGATCCTAACCAGACTGGGTTCGGTTTCGTTCTCATCACGGGCGACTCGGCTGCCGTGTCTTCTCTCAAAAAACGGGAGGACGAGCCGGAACCTCTAGTCTTTCTCGACTGCCCTGCAGACGTGCTCGAGCAACCCAAGAACGAGACCCAGGTAGCTAGGGTCGTGTGTCTCAGTGAAAATGTCGAGGGCTGCTTCCGGATTATGGAGCGAGGTGTCGAAGGAACCATTGTGGAGATGCCCGACAATGTTAGTTGGCCACTACGCCCCCGGCTACCTACTTGATCTTGCTGACAGTTGCACGCATAGTGCGCGCCCAACTCGCTGGCGCGAGCCATCTCGCTAACAGAGTCCAAAGGTCGGAACCTAACCCTCAGTCTCTCCCAGTTCTATTGTCACTAAACTCCCTCACAGATCAAAGCCTACCATCCACCCAGTCACGCAGAGCTGTCACGTCAAAAGTCTTTGACTTCGCCTTTGATATGAACCTGGACAAGACGAGGCGAGACACTGGGGACCTCAAGGTCCGCGTCGACTACTCCAACGTGGGAGGCTACTGGAATGCCGCTGTCGACTCCCTAGGAATCCAGGCGGACGATTCTTTGCAACGTAGGATTGCAAAGCGCTTTTTTGCCGAAAGCCAGGCCGACTGGCGGACCATGTACCAGGATGCCGAAGTGCATAAAAGCGATGGCGAGAGATTTGTCAACGAAGATATTGACACCCCTCTTTTCTGGGAAACGGCCGAGGATTGCGAGTTCGAAGGAGAGGACTACGAGCTTGGCTTTGGAGCGCATGTTGGAGGCAAGATCAAAGCTGATTTTACGTACGGCTTTTCGCTGATAGTATGTCAGCCTTGAACAAGCAAGTACGGAGAGGATCTAACCAAACATAGGCCGAACTGAGCAACATCTTGGATGTGAAACAAGCCAATGGCTGGCTCAACGTTGACGGAGAGTCAGATCTCAACTTTTCTATCGGGGGCGTCGGCGAGGTTGACTTTGACTTGGCTAAAAAGGGCAATCCAACATCCACCGAGACCAAGCCCATCAAGCTCAAGGGCCACACGCTGCACCCAGCTGGCAATAGCTGGCTATCCTTCCAACCTTACTACAAGATCGACTACACGCTCGCATCCTTCAATAACACCGAAGGGGAAGCCGGTAGCGATAGCGCCCCCTACTTTGACGGGAAGCTCAGCACTCGCATCAAGTCAGACTTTGGAGGCTTTAATATGAACTTCCCACCCAACCCGTCGGACAAGCTGGGCACCAGGAACGTCGACCGTGAGAGCAACAGGGTCTCTATGGGTAACGACAATATTATCCACAACTCTGGGGGTGCTGGGGGCCGGTTTGTCCTGGGTGCTTTCTTGAGCTTCGGCCTAAAGATTGATCTAGGATTGTTCAAGGACCGGCGCCATCTCAACATTCCCATTATCGATGTTTGTTCTGCCTCAATCTAGAGCCCAGGGGGACTGTTCGAATATTCTTGGCTAATGATAGTAGATGTCGATGGATTACAGAACGGTCACGGAGTGGAGCTTCTTCCCGTCTCCAGACTTTACCCCTGAGACGTGTCTGAATACTAGCGTTGTGTGAGTTCTCTACACTCGACCTCTTTCTGACCGGATTGAAAAGACTAGTCAGCTAACAGACATCATCGATATAGAACGATCGCGCTCCAGAACTACGAAATGGATGACGAGTAAGTCACCATCCTCTGTGGTAAGGATGGTCAACGTTAACCTATCTCTGCCCAACAGCAAAACCATTGGCTGGAGCGAATCTGAAGCTCTTCCCTACATTGTTAGCGATAGCGTAAGTACTACAGCTCTGCCGCGGAGCACCTTCATTTTGCCTTCAAACTCTCTGCAGTGGCGGTTCTAACATTCGACAGCAAAGAAAAGGAGGCGACAGTTCGTGCTACCAGGATCAGCCATCTTTGGGCGCGGATATGGCATGGGGTTACGGCTCCGACTCAAACATCAACCCACTGACGTACATGGACGAGGAAGCTGCCAAGGCAATCGAGGGCTCCGATGAAGAGCTGTCGTGCCCTAGATGCCTGGTTTGTGGCAAGAACCGCAAGACCGAGACCCCCTGCTGCGGCTGCGCCAATATGGACCTTGAGCTTGGTGACACCGACATTCCTGACTACAAGAGCTACAGGCCGGAAGTCGACACCGGGGGCCCCTGGCCCTGGCCAGGATATCAGTCATCGAGCTCGCTGTCCAGGAGGGGACAGCCAGATCCTATGGACGGTCAGAAGTTTTCTAGGCTGGAAAGCCGCATAGATGGCGTAGCGACAATGACAGGCAAAAAAGTCCTCATTTGTCCCAGGGGCAAAAATGACAACGGACGAAAGTTGGCGCTATACGGCCAGACGTATGGGTATCCATCGTTTCCGAGAAATGCGCGGTACCAATGGGAGGGTATCGAAAACAACAGATGGGATGACATTTCACGCTACTGGGGCAATACGTCCATGTCATGCTCCGACTGGGAGGTCGACGCCCTGCGGCCACACGACACCGCGTGGATCAGGGCAAACGGCAATTTAGAGGAGGTCCGGGCCAAATATGAGAGTGAGTTTGCTGCAGGCAAGACATTGACCTAGGGGCAGTTCGCTGACAGATGGTCAACTCACAGCCGAGCACGTCTTCGAAGGCCAGCTCATCGGCGACTTCTTCACGGAGTGGCTAGACAAGGGCAAGATTGTAAATCAGAGGCCGAGTCCACAAAACCCTACGCCCAAGGTGCCCTGTGCCTGGACCGAAGAATGGATTCTAAGGGAAGACGATTCATATCCTTGGCAGCTGGACGGCAACGATAGGGCCTTCATCTACCTACTGCTTGCTGAGCTCGGCAACGCCTCTCACCTTGACCGCCTCACAATCTTCAAAGCCCGGCCAAACGGTATGAAGGGGTCCATGTTTGGCGGTAAACAGTCGTCAGCTCTCGACGCATACACAAAAATGTCAGCTGAGCAGAAGCTCCTTGCCACCAAGGAGATGGGTACGTTCTCTCTCTACACTCCTCCCCAGGTCTCCCCTCCGTTTCTGACTATTTCTCTTGAATTCCAGGCATGGTGTTTGAGTACATGAATAACCCGGTAATTTGGGAAAAGTTCTGTGATACCTACGAGGCGCTGTACGAGTTGTTTGGGGACTTCGATTCCTTTTATGCCCAGCACGGCACCGGTTCCACAATCCCCTCACTCCAGAAGGAGTGGAAAGAGTTTATGGAGGTAGTCTTGACCTCGCTGGTGGCCCGGTCCAAGGCTGCGTTTGAGATGCATACCATTATAGCTTTTGGGTCAGTCCGCGTTCCTTTTGCCCATCTTCTAAGGATATGTTCACTAACCACCCAGCAGAGGAATATTCACCTTTGATCCCAGCATGTTGGTTCATGGAATCCACTGGGTGAAGAACATTGCAGTGAACCAGCCCAAGATTCGCATCGACGGGACGTGCCCGAACCTCGGACCGACTGACAACGGGGCTTAAGGAGAGACAACGGGTAGCGATTGGGCTCGTGACGGTGTGGTTGAGCACCAGGGACACTGATTGTTTTGAAACCAGTACTTCTCATAGAACTCACATAGCTTGAGTATCCTACTCACATAAGCAATCGTTTCTAACCTTTGTGAACTTCTCTTTTTTCTACCCTGGTCTAAATCTGAACAAATATTTGACCACGCATGTTGTGGTGGCTAAAACGCATGCGTGATACTTTCAGGGGTTTATCACATCAGTGCCTCCAAAGCTCGCAAGTTGTCGCAGCGTCTATTTCTGTCGTTATTTCTTGTGCTCAACCATAGTTTAGTTTCAAGGCAGTTAATGGCCGTAGAGCCGGTTAACGTCGTCGATTAAAACCGTGGGTCTGGGTAGACGTCGCTAAACCGGCTCAACCTATAAATCTATCGTGAAGTTTCGAGTCCTAGTTATAATCTTATCTTGTGAAATCTCAAACATAGGCGTTTCATCAATCTTGAGTCATGCAACTCAAGTCAAAGCAGTACTTCTACCAGCATAGCGATGCGCCATCCCCCAACAAACTTTATCTCCCAAGAAAAAAGATTTCCCTCAAATGGGATACCTTTCACTCCCTGAATTAAAGACACATTCGAGTTTCGGTTCAGAAAAACGTGCTGGCAACAGACGTAAGTGGCTGTGTTCTCCTCCGCTAGCCCACGGATCTCGTCGTCGAAGTAGCATCAGCGGCCACGACTCCTTTTGACTTTTTGCCATGTGCCAAGTTTAATACTGACACCTGTCCACAAAGGACGATCTCTCTCGGAGATTTCGAATCTTCTACGACGAGCGCTAGGACAAAAGCCACTGAATCACGCACGTTGCACTAACGACCACGATCATCATGACGGAACCTAAGCTTATTCCGACCTCTGAGAAAATGGTCCTCGTTGGGATGCTGGGAGGGCCTGGGTCGGGGAAGAGCTTGCAGTGTCGACTGTTGGCGCAGACGTTCGAGGTTGAACATGTTAGTGTTGGGGATCTGCTGCGAGCGGAGATGAGCCGTAAAGGAAGCCCCCATGCTGCTACTATCAGAGGCAACATGATGAAGGGGACGATTGGACCGAAGGAACTTACCGTTGGGCTTCTGAAGTCGCATATTCGTCAACGCTTTGAGCGGGGCGTGAGGGTTTTTATCATCGACGGTAAGTACTCTCCCCGGGCCACTTGATCCCAAGCCAACTTTGCGATCAGGATTTCCCAGAAACATGATTCAGCTACAACACTTTGAGCTCGAGCTTGGAGCCTTGGAATTGCTCGTTTATCTTGACTGCTCTGAAGAAACCTTGATGCCGCGGCTGTCGCCCAGGGGTCGGTTCGATGACGATGCTGAAACGATACGAGGGAGGCTGAGGACCTTCAATACGATCACATCAGAGGTTATCAAGTACTTTCAGGACGATGGAAGACTAAAAGTCGTGAATGGAGAGCAAGCAATGGCGACGGTTCATGAACAGCTGATGGAGATAATTTCAGGTGTGGCAGAGCTGCGGCAAACGTCGTAACTTGTTCAACAAGGGCTTTGATCAAGTCCGGTCAACCGTCGTGAGAACAGAAATTCGTGTTCTTGAGATCTACATGAGTTTTTGAAGCTAGTTTCTGCGGTTTCCAGGTAGTCTAACAAGGAGGCCGCCCGTCCTATCACGTGCCCTTTCCCATAACTTGCTTTAGTAGTCGAGCAACTCCATTGATCCGTACCTCATCTTGCACAAAGATCCAAACTTAGTCGCCTGTTTAATATTATGAATCAGTATCATGCGGTCAACGAAAAATAGACGTGAATACTAACCTCCTCCGCCACCACCCCCATCACCACCGTCTCCACCTCCTCCACCACCCGAGTCGCCACAGCTCTCGTCAGCAGTCAATGAATCGCCAAGATCTACCAAAGCCTGCCACATATCATCTGTTTCGATACTGCCCGGCTTGGAATGTTTCGAGTACAGCTCGGTAGACATGCAATCAGTCGAACAGTACGGCACACCACCTACCAGGCATTAGTCCGCGTTCAAGGGATGGTTAGAGAACATACCGTCATCCACATGCCCCCAATGATTGCGGGATGTTTTTCGAGGTGGCACCGGTCGACCATTCTTTTTAGCCCGTCGGCAGAGCTTGTCGTAGCCTTTGTGGAGCCGATCAGTACGGTGATCGCGCGCTCGTTCGTATTGTTGCCAGCGCCAGTCTTTTTCGGTTGGTGCTTGTATCTTGACCGAGTTGTGTGAGGAGATGTGAGGCGACCTATCCGCCGGGCATGCTTCAAAAAGTCCTGACTGGTGGAACTTCTCGTCGACTTGTATCGCGTTAGACCACGTGGCTTCTGGGGAGCATCAGACCTACTTTCGCAGTGAATAGTTGGTATGCCCATGGCGCGATACAGTTTCTCAAGGCTTGGTGTCAACATCGTTCGGAGAGCTACCCAAAGTCAGCAAGGAACAAGGTATTGTACCTTGACACTTACTCTCGCAATACCAGCAGGAACATTCCGTGTAGACCTCTCCATATTTGCTCTGGTACATCTCATTTGTCCACTTGAACCCCTTGCAAATTCTGACCTCGTCAATTTTGTCGGCGTGATCAATCAGCTTCTCAGTCAACTGATTCGAGTATCGATAGTATGCGAAAGGACTGAGGAGATGAGTATGCCATGCCAAATCGATATCAAGAGTCGGTACTGCAAGCGACTCTGGGTTCTCTTTGATAATGTCAAAAAATCGATTGTACTTTGTGAGAAGCTTCTCCATGATACTGGCGTTGGACGCTTGGTGAATCCAGTCCAGTCTCGCCATGTCGTCGATGAAGATACACTGCCGAAGGACGGCCCCCTCCAGCGCGAGGGCGAAGGGGCTATAATTGTTATGATACTTTAAAAGGATTATTCGACATCCGATGGTGGACCTTTTATAGAGCTCCCCAAGTCTTGCCCGTTCCTTATAACGCATCCTCTTCTTTCGCATGGCCTCCGTTCTGCGAGTCTCGTCATCTTCGATCAGGGTTTGAATTGTTTCCATGACTAGCGGAGATGAAGAGCTCCCCGAGAGTTGGAGGAATTGTTTCCCGAGGCCGTCTTTCAACGCGTCGTTTGCGAGTACCCGAGGGTTTGGGGTATCGTCTTCTTCGGGTTGTGCTTTCTGAGGGCGTCCAGTCTCAATGTCGAGAATGGTTCCCCGCACTGGAGCGTCGCTTTCAAGTAGGTGGGCGCAATCCTCTAGGAACCGGTCGACACACAAAACATCGTGGTTGATGTTGAGGCCGCAGGTTGTACAGTCAAAGGAAAAGTCTCCGTCGGCATAGCCCGTACCGACAAGTCCGTCTCGGCTACAAATGGTCAGAAAATTTACATATTATGCTATTAGAAGAGCTTACTCGTTATCAACTGGCCCCTCATTCATCCCACAAGTCGTCCACGGAACGGGAATGGAGGCTCGACAAGATGGGCAGTCCATCAACTTGTGCATCGTGTCTTGGGTATTGTCCCAATTTCGAGTACACATGGCACTCCAGATGGACTTTCTCTCTTCAGACTGGATGTAGTTAAAGTTTTTGTCGATTGCGGCGTTGATCTTTTCCCATGGCATGCCAGCTGCCCAGAACTCACGGGCTCCGTAACGCATGCAGTCTTCTAGGAAGAATCGGGGGTTGAGCATGTGTGTATGCAGAACCATGAGAACGTCTAACAAGTTGGTCAATGAGAGAGCACAAAGTGGTATTGAGAGGTACTTACCAAGCGGTGGAAGAACCATGTTATTCCAGTTGAGAATACCACCCGTGACAGGAAACGCTTCGTGTGCCGGAGAAAGTGCCTCAGACAATTGGCTCGTCTTCAACGACAGTTGAAACATGGATGACCACCAAGCTTCATACCTATCAACAGCACGAGCAACGTAGATGGCCCATCGCTTCTCACGAATTTTGCTCAGCCCAAGGCTCTTACTGTGGTCTGAGATAATGTTGAAGCCCGGCCCTTGATGTGACAACTGAGCCAATAGAAGGGTTGAACGAACGCCCCCAAACTCGGTAGAACCTTGTTTCAATGACCGTGGTGAGGCCTTGAAGCGATTGTACCGGGCTCGGCTGTCCCAGATTCCGAATAGTCCATCCGTGTACCCGATGGATTCTTTGAGTTTTGCGATGGCATGGATGAGTTTGAGATGGGCTAAGCAAGTGATGGCATTAGGGTCTTGGATGGCGGCTTGAATTTGGAGGTTGCTGAGGGTTGATGATAATTCACTCTCGGTTTTATCACCAACCGAGGAAAAGGGAGAATATTTTGTATCGCCTGACATGGTGATGTTGGAGTTGAGAGTGTAGTGTTGTGGCTAATACTGAAATTTAGGCTTGAGTCAGTATATATTGTTTTTGATGTCGCTCGAAAACTATCGCTTCACTCTTCCTACACGTGCATCTATCAAGCCCCTCACTGGCTAAATCTCGAAGGATCCGACATAGGCGAAATCGCTCAGCTTTGTCGGGCGTCTCAGTGTGGTCAGGCCACTTGCCTTAATGTGGCTGCGCACATGAGCACCGCCACTCGGTGAGAGAATGAGGCACCGCGAAGTGACAGCAGGATGCTACTCTGCCAACAAGGCGCACACGAAAAGCGCACAGATGATGTCTAATTAATTGAACGCCATTGAGTCGTAATGGCTGATTTGATATCTTTGACAGCATATCGTGGCTGCGGTTGTGGCGGCACTATCGTTGATGCCATAGACGACGGAGATGCTATTGGCTTCGTCTAACAGGCAATGTCTCTGTCGTATTCGCTTTCAGGCGTTCCAGAGCGTGCATCCTCAACTGACCTTTGCTACTTAACTGTAGTAGGTGTATTTAGCGCCCTAGCACTAAAAAGCCGTTTCTTTTATACCTGTAGCGATGCGGCTCTCACAGTTGTCGTTGTGGTGCTGATAAGGCTGCTCGGCTATGCATGTTGTTCAGATAGCATGTAACCTCATAGATAACATATATACAGGCTATATACCATGATAAGAAACGCACCCCAGGCCAAGCAGAAACCAGTATCGGTTGCCAAGCGCCTATGAAACTGGGCGTATGCATCCTTACCCAAACAGTCGGGACCACACCATCACACCATTCCAGTCATGAATCTCGCCACTCAGAGTTCGGTGAGACCAAGGTAAGGTCTCGGTGAACCAACAAGCGCACACTGCATCTATTCTATGCATCTCTACCGACAGTTTGGTTCAAGAACACATGGACAGTGGGCTTCTTGGACGCGGGTCTGAAACTGGAGTATGCATCGTCGGCAAGTGGGAGCCGTGGTTGTCGTCAGCGCGGGTGGTTGATGACGCGGCCTGCGGCTCGACATTGGTTGGTATATAACCCCTCTTGGAGGCCTCTGTCGACGACGAGTGAACTTGGAGGGATTTGGAGAATAAACACCAAGAACAGTGAATATTCTTGGTGGTGGTATCACCTAGTTGACGGACAAGGAGGCAGGAGTTGGATAATTCCATGCCGGGTGAATTATCAAGGAATACGGTAGAGCTGCACGTTGATAGCAGTTGATAACAGCCGATAGCGGTTGAATTTCTTGATTCGCCAGTCCTGTTACTGGTCGTTTCTCAGCGAGCACGACATCCAGCCTCATCACCTAAAGCTGCAAGTGAATGACACCATCGACACAAAACGGTAGCAGCGCAGCAAAACGGCTTGCGCAAGATGTACCTGATGCTTTTCTGCAAGCCGAATCTGATTAAACTCGTCCCAGATCTACGGGTCGAGGGTGTAGGACAATGCAAAGGCACAAGAAGTTTTTTCTGCGAACCACGCGTGCAGAGATTCTCGGGGCGTGGTGCTTTTCGACATACACCATCTACACCAACTTGGTTTCCAACACCCCCAGGGAATGTGGTATGCAAGGTACGCGCGGCAGTCGTGGGACTCAGCCCTGCTGTGGAGGAAGCATAGGTGCAGACGAGGTTAATAGTTTATTTCAACGTGAGAAGCTTATCTTGACTCGATCATGGATTTAGAGGATGGGAATAGTATGGCCAAGAGTTTGATAGCAGAGCCTCAATCGGAAAATAGGAATAATCGTTTATTTTGGGCTACACTACTAAGACCAAGAAATACTAAGCGACTGGGCATATGGTTGTTAGTGGTGGTTTTGTGGCAAGACTCCGTAGAGATGCAGGCCTGAGGCAAGGCTCCAGTACTACAGCACGCAACTCACATCAGCACTCTATCAGCAACAACAATGTCATAAATTGGGTAAAATACATTAAACTACTGTTCATTAATCTCATTCAAGTTACAGTCAGTTTCTCTTGGCGACGTGATTCTTCCCCGGAGGTCACCGATGATTCGGGTGACAAGCCGATCTCAACATCACCGACAAACCGAAGATCACAACGCGCCTCACGCTAACCGACGTCACAATAATCACCGCCCCTATCCCCCGCAAACCATCAAGTCACTTGGTCAAGATCTACATCCGAAACATTGCGGACTCGGCACACACGGGAGGGAAATCACCCGTTCCCTCCTGATCGACGCAGCCGCCTGAAAAGACACGGCTCGGCAAGACGGAAGTGGGAACCGCGAACGTTGAGGATTTCAACTAAACGAGCTGAAAAAGAACAAAGGACGCCTGCGTAAAAGGAGACTCTCAAAACCCCAGATTAGAAGTGATCTGAGCGCCCGTGGCTTAAGCGTTTGCGAAGCGCCCGAATATCGACGCTAATCAAGTTCTAGTCCAGGGGTGTCAACACTTTCTTTGTTGATCTCAAGAGTCTAGAATCGCGGACTTAGAAGCGCCCGTGAATTATTGAATTTTAAGATCTTTGGGCGGTAAGATTTAGAGGAGCTGATTCAATTCAAAGACAATCATGTCAAAAGTGGCGGATGAGTTTTTTTTACTGACCCAACCCACATGCAAGGGCGATGGCTTCGGGAGGGGAGTTTTTGGAAAAGAGTCACTGAGCTGAGTTTGAAACGTTTCCATGGCAAGACCTCTTCGGGACAGAGACGGTAAAGTCAAAAGCCGTCAGCGTCATGGCATGTGTCTTTCTAACTGAATTCTACTGATTCGATTACGTCCATCTCCCAGCCATCATTGACTCGAAGAAAATCAACCCGTTGTAGGGTAGCATTTTCAGGCATCTACATGAGTCCTCCAGGTGAGCAAACATCTGCTTGGATTACTCGGGACCTCGCTTTGGCTTGCTTTTGAGGCTTGCTAATGATACCCAAACAGCAAATGCCAACTCACAATGGCTTATCCTCATGACCTACGCCTGACATGATGATATTACTCTCTTTTTCAATGCTTGCTTCCAATGTATTGAAGGGTGGCATGCTTACCCGACGTGACACTGCCTGTATGTACGGGTCGCAGTATTTTTCCCCTCTTGAGAGGGCTTTTCCCGATGCCTCCGCGGTTGGTCGGTAACCTTGAACCCGGTCTTGTGGCTGTTCCTTATTTTTTCAGCTCTCTTTTTTTGCGAGGCGGCCGGGATTGCTTTCTCGGGCTGTCTAGGTGGAAAAAAAGCCATGCAAGCCTCATAATGTTGTCCCTTCCGTCGCGGACCGGAAGTCGGGAATGACGTCCACGAGGTGTTTGTCACTGCTGTCACTGCCTGATCAAAACCAATGCTAGTAAGACGCCTACAGCACGTGGGGCGAGTCAATGCAGAACAACAGAGTTGCGATCTCACTGCAGACAGACCGGTACCTTGTAGAGCATGTTGATCTTTATTCTGCACGAGTCTACAACAGGTTGAGAGAATCTCACTTGCACTCTGCAAGAAACAGACCACACATTTGTTTCTCTCTCGTGAGGTGCACATCAAACATGGGCATTACATTACATTACATCCCATGTGGGAATTTTTTTAGAGTTACACAACGTCCGGCAAAGATGGTGAGAAAATAAAAAAGCCAAGTGCCACCATGATCTGACCAGGGTCAGGAACTGGGGGAGGAAACAAGACAGAGAGAGAGAGAGAAAAAGAGGGGGTGCGTGGTCGGTCCGTCGGATGAGGCAAGGAACTCGCTGACTGCAAGAACAGCAAAGACGGGCCATGGCTTTTTTCCCCCTCCTCAGCTGAAATGCCCTGGTCCTGCAATATTTTCCCACAGAGCCGACAGCTGCCAATCCCCAAACCCGTCCAATGCCGTCGGAAAGCCAAGAAACCAATACAAGAGTGCACGTCTGGTGTGAGGGAAATCAGCTGACCGCACACTCCTCACTCTCACTCACCCCCTTGTGCATCTCCCCAGTTGTGGCATCACAATCACCCCAACAAGCGTTGCCTTCTCCAGCTCTTAATCGATCTGCCGATCGTGCCAAGCGCCCAGACACCAACCACCCCCCTGTTCAACCCAATCGAATACCTGCCCTGGCCGCGGGGATCATCCTTGGATTGGATCTTTCCCCTCTCTCTAGACCCGCAGGGCGTAGTAAAAAAAACATGGTCGAAACGGTCAACCTTAAGCTGACCCTGTTAACCCGCTCGCCTCTTCTTCTGCCGTGTCTCTGGGGATGCAAGGTAAGCAGCCCGGGCCAATGCAATAATGCGGCATGGGTTCTCTTTCAGGACTGGGAGGATTTTGGACTCCATGCTTGCACTCGATGCATCGGCTCTCGCATCGTCGTTCCCAAGAAAGCGTCAGAACGTCACGATTATGAAATGGAATCGGCTGGTTCTGGCTTGGCAGGGTGAGACTACATAAACTCAATGGGCTATACGGGCAGAAAAGCATCAGCACACACAGGTTCCTTGCATCTTGCTGTAGACTCTACGTTGCCCAATGAGGCATGGCAAAGACGCCTGTAATAGCATCATAACCACGTCTTTTCACCTTCAACTTTGTTGTAGGACGTGCAGGATACTTGTTGGATTTTGCTCCAAGTGTGTGTGGGACCAAAGAGATCTGCCTTGTTCCCCTTTGCCGACCCTCCCACCCCTGAGGCTCCCCAATCATCTACCGAGTAGCCCGGAGCCCGTCCACTGGGCTAACGACACGACCGTGAACCTGGGTCGGGCCCTCGGACACGGGTCAGCGAGAAGGAGGAGGATCGCCGGGAGGGTCGGAGAATGGGACCTTGGCTTGTCAATTTGTGTGTGTGGCGCTGCTCTATATTTACCCGATTAGTGGCTCTGGCTGGTGCCAACCCCTCACAGACAGGTGTGTGGCTGCAGCCTTCAAGCTGCTATATTTACCAATTAGTGTGTTTCACTCAACCAAGAAACGCTGTGCAGGCTCCATCGCTGGCGGTACCTTGGCGCGTGGATGAGAGTGCCAATCACTTCCTTTCTCGTATCGCCCGACTTCCCCCATGCGTTCTCCCCGCTCCTCGTATTTTCTGTTTCTCCTTTTTTTATTCCGTTTCTTTTTTACGGTACAGTACAGTAACTCTTGCCCAGCTGAAACAGTCGACCAATCACATATCAACCTCAACGTCACTGTATCTCGTGCAAGAAGCAATCCTCAGGTTCCGGTAGTGGCGGTGGCTCTGTCCCTTTTTTTGGGGCCAAGAATACTGTCCCGTCATTGGCAATCATAATCATGCTTGTCTCACTTGAGCACGACCTGTTGTTCCTGACGGAGAGGCCCCTCCCCCTGAAAAGCCCAGAAGCTGGGGCGACCTCCCGAGACCAAAAGTAGAAGCCCGAGTCTCTAGGCCTTGCATTAGCCAGCCTTACCGAGCACCCACCTCTGTTTTGTTTTGTTTCTCTAGGATGATGCGGGGATGCCCGACTTTGAGCCTCTTTTTTTTCCACCACGCGGACCTCGTCCAACGAGATGTTGCATGTCCACCACCATCTTGACGACCAAGCAGCGCAGAGAAAAGAGTGAACTGCATCAAATCTCGTATTCCAGGCCCGGTGTGATGCCTCATGCTTTCCACTCCTGCAGCCAGAGTATCAATTGGCTTGAAGCCTTTGCGTCACCGACTGTCAGCTTGGCGAGGAATAGCAGACACCCACAGCATCGGGCTTGTACTACCGTGGACGAGGCTTTCCCGTTGAATGACGGCTTTGAAGACTTCTGACCGCCCGTTGACGGAGCTTTCGGTACGCCATTCAAGCCATATCTCCCCAAAACGAGGTCTTTCACTGTAAATATAGCAGACCTAGACCGTAACCAGGCATCCTCGTGGCAATGACATCCATCCTAGGACGGAACTCGCTCGCATCTCGCTCCACGATGTAAGCTTGGATGGAGCTGTCTGCCTTCTATGATGCCCACTTCTGTCCCGTGCTCCCTTGTGCCGTTTTGGTTTGTCCCGGTGAACCAACGACCAACCAACCTCCCCTTCCCTTGCCGTACCCATGTCTTCTGTCTCTTTGTCCACTTCTTTACTTTGACACCCCCTGTCTCCAGTAAACCATGGTTGTCTGCACATCCCGGGGGGCCAGCTGGCATCCACAGTTGGCATCCACAGTTGAGGCTGCTATAGCGCATGCATGTCACACTGCCATGGACAAGCAAGAGGGTGACGCTCAATGGGCAATTAGCTTTCAGACTATTGCCTCGAGCATCATGCGGCCCAAAGCAGTATGAGCTGACTTCCTTTTCGGAAGCCCGGTCGACTTTGACCTCAACTTGTTGTGTCTTACACCAACCTCAACATCACAACCTTTCTTACTTAAAGGCCATCTCATCCCCCCATTGAGTCAAACTTTCTCTCACTTACTCCCAAGTCAAGAAAGGCCTTGGGCTCTCTCACCAACAACCTTCTTTCTTCATTCGCTTCCCCCTTCACCAATATCAAACAAACATCACAAGCCCTTCGTTTCTACATCATCACCCTCTTTGCTGAAGGGCACTCCCCAACAGCCCACCATGCAGATCAAGCATCTGCTCTTCAACTTCCTTGCCCTGGCCGTCACGGTCAAGGCTCTCCCTCACGCTGAGGCCGAGGACTTTGGTCTCGAGGCCCGGGAGGACACACTCGTTGAGCGCGGTGGCTACGGATGTGGCCCCGATGCTACCGAGCAGTACGGCGCCTGCGTCTGCAAGGACTCCAAGGCCAAGTGGGACGATAGCAAGAAGAAGTGCATCTGTCCCTATGGCCTGACCCTCAAGAACAGCAAGTGTGTCTGCCCTGACGGCCAGACATACAAGGACGGAAAGTGTCAGACCAACTGCCCCGATGGCCAAGTCTACAAGGACGGCAAATGTCAATGTCCTCCTGGCAAGGTCTCTGGCCCCTACGGAAAGTGCGTCTGCCCCGACGGCAAGGTCGAGAAGAACGGAAAGTGTGTCTGCCCTGATGGTCAAGTCGAGAAGTACGGCAAGTGTGCTTGCCCCGACGGCCAAGTCTACAAGGACGGCAAATGCCAATGCCCTCCTGGACAGACACTCAAGTACGGAAAATGCACATGCCCCGATGGACAGACCTACAAGGACGGCAAGTGTGTTTGCCCTCCCGGACAGTCTCTCAAGGATGGCAAGTGTGTCTGCCCCGACGGTCAGCTCTACAAGGACGGCAAATGCCAGTGCCCTCCTGGCAAGGTCCCCGGAAAGTACGGAAAGTGCGTCTGCCCTGAGGGACAGGTCGAGAAGTACGGCAAGTGCACATGCCCCGACGGCCAGACTCTCAAGGACGGCAAGTGTGTGTGCCCCCCTGGCCAGAGCCTGAAGTACGGAAAGTGTGTCTGCCCCGAGGGACAGGAGTACAAGGACGGGAAGTGCCAATGCCCGCACGGCAAGGTCCCCGGCAAGTACGGAAAGTGTGTCTGCCCCGAAGGCCAGGTTGAGAAGTACGGCAAGTGTGTCTGTCCCGATGGTCAGATCTTCAAGGAAGGCAAATGCCAGTGCCCTCCCGGCCAGACCCTCAAGTACGGCAAGTGTGTTTGCCCCGAGGGTCAGGAGTACAAGCATGGTAAATGCCAGTGCCCCGATGGTCAGGTCCTGAAGTATGGCAAGTGTGCTTGCCCCGACGGCCAAGTCTACAACAAGCACTCCAAGAAGTGTGAATGCCCCTCTGGTCAGGTCTGGAAGTACGGAAAGTGCGTCTGCCCTGATGGCCTCATCTTCAAGGACGGAAAGTGTCAGTGCCCTGAGGGTCAGACTCTGAAGTACGGCAAGTGTGTCTGCCCTGACGGCCAGAACTACAACAAGCACACCAAGAAGTGCGAGTGCCCCGAGGGACAGGTCTTCAAGTACGGAAAGTGTGTCTGTCCCGACGGTCAGGTTTACAACAAGCACTCCAAGAAGTGTGAATGCCCCTCTGGTCAGATCTTCCGCTACGGCAAGTGTGTCTGCCCCGACGGCCTCGAGTGGAACAAGCACAGCAACAAGTGCGAGTGCCCTGCCGGTCAGACCCTCAAGTACGGCAAGTGTGTCTGCCCTGATGGTCAGGTTTACAACAAGCACGCCAAGAAGTGCGAGTGTCCCGCTGGCCAGATCTTCAAGTATGGCAAGTGCGTGTGCCCTGATGGTCAGATCTACAACAAGGAGGCCAAGAAGTGCGAATGCCCCAAGGGACAGGTCTTCAAGTACGGAAAGTGCGTCTGCCCTGATGGTCAGATCTGGAACAAGCACAGCAACAAGTGCGAGTGTCCTCGCGGCCAGATCTTCCAGTACGGCAAGTGTGTCTGCCCCAACGACAAGGTGTGGAACAAGCACTCCAACAAGTGCGAATGTCCTGCCGGCCAGGTTGAGAAGTATGGCAAGTGTTCGTGCCCCGATGGCAAGGTCTGGAACAAGCACGAGAACAAGTGCAAGTGTCCCGACGGCCAGATCGAGAAGTACGGAAAGTGCGCTTGCCCCGACGGCCAGGTCTGGAACAAGCACTCCAAGAAGTGCGAGTGCCCTAGCGGTCAGATCTTTGAATACGGCAAGTGTGTCTGCCCCAAGGGCAAGGTCTGGAACAAGTGGCACAAGAAGTGTGAGTGCCCCGAGGGTCAGGTCGAGAAGTATGGCAAGTGTGTCTGCCCTGACGGTCAGGTCTGGAAGCACGGAAAGTGCCAGTGCCCTGATGGTCAGTACTACGACCGCTGGTCCAAGTCCTGCAAGTGCCCCAAGGGCCTGAGCTGGAACGGACACAAGTGCCAGAGCAACTGCGGTCCCGACGCCGAGTACAAGAACGGCGGCTGCGTCTGCAAGAAGAACGGCCAGGTCTTTGACAAGCACACCAAGAAGTGTAGCTGCAAGGGTGGCATGACCTGGGACGACTGGAAGAAGCAGTGCCGATGCCCCAAGGGCACCAGCTGGAACGCTTACGCCAACGAGTGCCGCAAGGGTGGCTACGGATACTAAATGGTGAAGACTCGGCGAGGACGAGTGGTATATGGACTGAGAGAGCGGCCTGAGTTGGAAACTCGGGGGGAGCTTTATGAATATTGAGAATGGTTTGGACATGGATCTTGCGTCTCTTCTTCGCTCGGAACAAATTCTTGTCACTCCTTACATACCTTTTTACTGTTGATAATTTCTAAAACTGCGAATAAACTTGATGCTTGAGATGAACTTCTTTGCCCCTCCCCATCTGAGTGATTGAGTGTCATGAGGAGTGGACTTTAGATGTAGGCGAGTAACTGATTAAATGGCTGTGAGTGCAGTGCGCGAATCTAAGCTTCAAAGGGAATTGGAACTAAATGCATATTGATTGTAAATATATTTGTACAGTAATGGCTGTAGCACTATGTACCGAGAATAAATGTACGTTGAAATTTGTACAGATCCATCATTCCACCACAAAAGAATCTTCCGTCTCCCCCTCTTTCACATCATCGTTTAAGCAAATCGCTTAGCGGCAGCTCGCTTGGCGGCAGCAGCACGGCGAGCACGGCGGCGGCGAGAGCAGCCGCTGCCGGGAGCCTTGGTGGCAACAGGGGCAGCAGAGCTGGGCTCCTCAGCGGCAGCGGTAGGAACAGGGGCAGTGCCGTTGGAGGGAGCGGTGGCAGAGGGGACCAGAGTGGCAAAGGTAGGGGTAGCAGCGGGAGCAGAGGTAGCAGCAGGGGCCTCGGAAGCAGGGCTGCCGCTGCTGGCAGCAGGAGCCTCACCAGAGTTGTCAGAGGCATCGCTGCCAGTGCAGTCACCGTCGGAAGCCTGGCCAGCAAAGTTGGCAGTGTGGTCCTCGCAGCCGCTGGGCCAAACCTTGGGGCCGGCAGCAGCGTAGCTGGTGGGAGCAGGGTAGTAGAGGTTGATGAGGAGACCGGGCTCAGATCCATCGTAGGCACCGGGGAACTGGACGGTGTCGGTGGGGGTGCCGGAACCGGAGCCCTCAACGGTGAGCTGGGCGCAGCCGATGTAGAACTGAGCACCACCCTTGCTTCCGGCGGCGTGGAGAGCGACGTGCTCAGCTCGCATGAGGTAAGTACCGGAGGCAAGCTCGTCGGGGAGGGTGAAGGTGAAGTTGTGGATACCCTGGTTGTTGACGTAGGTAGCCCACTGGAGACCGGCCTCAGTGATGGAGCTGGTGGTCAGTTCATAGACCTTGAACCAGTCACCGTCACCAAGGTAGTCGGAAGCCTCAGTGCCAGTAGGGGCCTTGCTCATGTAGACGGCAAGAGGACCGGGGTGACCAATCTCGACGTTGACGGTGAAGCCAACCTCGTCACCGGGAGCGACGGCATGGGTCTTGGTCTTGGCCCGGATGTCGGCATCAAGACCACCGGCGTTGCAGACCATGTTCTTGGAGGTGACATCCTCAATGGGAGAGTTGGAGTTGGTCGTCTGACGGACGTACTCGTAGGGCTCGGTGGCCTTGCCGTTGACGATGAGGGCCTCGAAGTTGTAGTGGGCAAAGACGCTGGGGAGGGCGGCAGCGACGGCCAGGACGGAGGAGAGAGAGGCACGCATGTTGCTTGCTTATAAAAAGGAGTGTTTGGATAGTTTGTTGTTTTGTTTTAAAGATTGGACAGGTATAGTGAATGAAGCTAACCACCAGGGTTTGCAATGAATGTAATGACTCTTAGAGACGAAGAAAAGAAGGACGCAAGCAACAGCTGCAGAAGACGTGAACCTGAAAGTGGAAGAATGGGATGAGGAGGAAAGGGAAAGAATCGAAGGAGGGAGAGAAGGCATCTATAAATCCATCTGAATGAGATTGCCACCGCTCTTGGCTCCATGGCATGTTGATGTTCATTGCTGGAATTTTCTGCCTAGACAAGGGGAGTTTGCCGCGATGAGCCTGAAACTGGGTCAACCTAGGCGCCCAGGGGTTCAAAGATCGGGCCTCTCCTACCAAGGGTTCGCTGCAAGGGGTAAACAGTTGACAACTGCGGCTCTGGTTTATGCCCCTGTCTGTCAGCTACGCGAGACGTCTCAAAGCTCGGGGGAACTAGCTCTTTCGGAACCTCGGTTGGGGTTCGCATGATGTGGTGGTTGGAGATGTCGGGAATTGAGTTGTTTCTAGGTGTTGACCTTCGTTATTGTTTCTCCAAGGCATCGCGACAACTGCACATACAACTACGTCAATTTTTCCACCTTTAAGATGTCATTCAATTGACGATCTGACAGATTTTTCACCCATTGATGATTCCCAAATGTCGTCTCGTCGACTCAAGCGATTGGTGGGAAATAGACTTCACAGGGGTTGTCGGAGCAAGGGTTGTTTATTGTAACAGGTGAGTGGACCCCGAGATCTGGGCGGGCGCCAAAAACGCTTGGTCAGAACGAAACATTCGCCGAAGGGGAGGAAGAAAAGGAGAATTGTTAGAGGGGTTGAGTCTTGAATTGGGTCTGATAGGGAGTTTCGAGTGCTGTAGGGTTGGGAGCATCAAGTGTGACTCTGCAAAGGGGCTTTGCAAATGAACTCAAAGGCACGAGGATAGAGTCAGACTGGCAGCAGAAACACCTTGAGAAACATCAATCTTGATGCATTCGTCATCATGAGGTGACTCTCAAACAAACATAAACAGCCCCTGGCGATCTGACCCTCGTGGTGGTGGTAGATGTTTCAACACGTTCGAGATACCCGATGGCCTGACAGTGACAGCCAAAACACAACATCGGATGATTCTACTGTGTCTTGTTTCATCGAGTGTAAAAAGCTTGGTATTATTGAAACGGTTATTGTACAGGTAATAAAATCCATGTTTGTATCCTTTTCGGCGCCTGCATCAAAACATCTAGAGGCAACAATCTATTTCCCCCTTTTCTTACATGTTCTAATCAGTCTTTGGATTCTCGGTCTTTGGGTCTTCAGTCTTTTCTTCCTTCTTCACCTGCTTGATCAGACTGACACCAGCCGTCTCACTAGCGCCAGCTTCAACCTGTTTCGTCCAGAAGGCGTCGCGTCCGGTTGCGAGGATTGACCTTCTGCGCTCTCTCTGTGCCTCGCTAACGCCAAGACCGGCCCGCTTGTTGGATTCAATCTCCTCCAGGTGTTTCACACGGTTTGCATATCGTTGGTTGTAGTCTTCTCGGATACGCTCTGATCCAATCTGTTGGAGGACAAAGCGCACAAGGGTTCGGAGGAGGAGGAGAACGTGTTCGCTGATAAAGACGGTGATTGGAAGCGTGACCCATTTGTTGGTTCCATCTCCAAAGTTTTGGAAACTGAAGAGGTGGACAATAGAGGCCGTGCAGATGCTGCCAAGCCAAGTCAATGCTTCAAGAGAGTAGATCCACGGGCCGATACCGTCGGATCGAACAGGGGCAGGTCGCTGATGCTCGAGAGAAATCTTGGCGAAATCCGATCGTAGCTCGATCCAGTTGTTGATAAGGAAACCCATGGGAATGATGGGCCAGACAGGCGAGAAAAGGGCCAGGTAGCCAAACTGCAGGACGATTTCGGAGATGTCATCCTGAACATTGTAGCCTGGAAGAGTTGCCTGGTTTCGGCATCGGGCGAGGAATTTGGCTTCTTGAGGGTCATCCTGGACCACGGAGAGAAGCATATCACCCTTTGAATAAGCTCGACGGTAATCTCGATACCAGCCCGAGAGCCTATGCTTCAACATGGGCACAATATTCTCCTCAAAAAAGCTAGAAATTTGACCAGTCACAGTCAACGCAATGACTTCGTTCCTCAATCTATCGGCATCGAGAGTGAATGGCTGATGAACAAACTCTTTACCCAGGCTGCCCAGCGCTTTTCGGAGAATGTTTTCGAGTCTTGGGACGACATCATCGCCAAATGGAATGTAAATGAATGCTGTGAGGAGTATTGGGAGGTAGTTTGTGAATACGTTGAGAAGGAAAATCTTTTGAGTGAGTGACATCTCGTGATGATCGGCTGTTCGATGGTTTTCGAATTCCGTCATCCAAGTTGCTGCGTCTTCGAGAGCAGAGGTGATGTAAGGGAGAGAGACGGCAAGGAGAATAGTAGGAAGGTATTCCTGATATTGTTAGCACAATTTGAGTGAAAAGAGGATGACACTCACCAGGTAGTACTTGTATGGTCCAGCATAGGTTTCTGAGATGAGAATCTCAATCCCAAAAACCGCAATGATAATAACCCCCAACGCGAAAAACGCAAAAAGTAAGAAAGGAATCTGCAAGAGTTGCCTAGTGACCTTCTTCCATCTCGGAAAGTAATAGTGCTTGCGACCGCCGCCGTCGACAAAAACACTGTCGTACTTGAATTGGGGCCGGTTGACCTTGACGCCCTGGATGCCCTTCACGTTCCATCGGAGGGAGAGGTCGACTTCTTGGATCTTCCAGTACTCGAGGAAGACGGTGCACCAGATGCTAGTAAGGATGGCGTAGGCTAGGGAGTAGCGCGGGAGCCAAAGCCAGGCGATCACGCCGGTAATGGCAGGGAAGGTCAGGAAGAGGAGATAGGTTTGGATGAAGGCAAAGTAGAAGGCGACCTAAGTAGTCAGCAGGTGTTGGTAGTATGCTACGGTTGCACTAACCTTTGAACCAAGAATATCTCGAATAGAATCAATGTCTTCCGGTGTTAGGAAAATCCTCTTGCTTAGATGTCGGAGAAGTGCTTGGTTAACACGTGGGTTGTGCAAAGGAAAGATGGCCTTGACATTCTCCCATTTTCCAAGACCTGGAGTGATGCCTGCACCACCGAGGGTCTTTGGCCAATTGATAAGATGATAGAGAGAAAGAATGTCTTCAGCCTCGTAAGCTCCATCGACGACTGTGTTTTTGTCACCTCCGGGGTGGTTTGGTGTGATTCCATACAACCAGTCCTTGACCCTAGGCTCTATTAGCGGGGATGTAAAGGGTGGTGTAGAGGGGAAATACCTTGACTTGTAGACGGTGTTTCCAAGTAGTTCCCGAGGAGCCTTGACGAAAATCAAGAGGGTCTGTTCATAGCCGGGTCGCACTTCGACATCCAGACCGGCTTCCTCCAGGTCAACGAGGAGTGTCTTGAACTCTTCGACGGCGGTATCACGATCTGGAAGGGTCAATATTCAGCCACGAATCTGGACTTTCACACTCACCTATCTCGCCAAAGTCGTAGAGGACGACATACTTGTCATTGTATGTCGTCACATCATCTAGCAAATCCCGGTGAGGCATCCTGGCGGAGCACATGGCCTATCGGCGGGTGCTGCGGGGTGCGTGCCTGTGTTGGTCTAGCCCGGACGTCCCCCCTGTTTAGCGAATCACACCCACAGAGATGTCGCGATCGAGTGCGGCTGTGTGGTGATGGATGCTTCAGGCAAAGAAAAAGATGTTGAAGAGAAGAATGTTTATTCTCGAAAACAAGAGGAAGAGCTCGTGTCATCCACGTCAGCATTCTCCACTTGGCCAAGAGAGGCAGTGGCGGCTACGTCGGCACGCATTCGCCTTGGTGTCTCCATCTTGGCAGAGACAGCCGAGTTCCGAAGACGAGGATCAATTGTGGCTGTAAAGCATATGCCAAGATGAGTTCAATTTGTTTCTTGCGAGATAAGATAAGGATTTGCTTGTTTATTATGCACGTGAGAAAACATGTTTATTGCTTTGATCTGTTATATCGGCTCTCGTCCTGCATGTTGGACGTGCACTGCTTCCGGAAATATCCTTCATCGCTTATATTAACGTTTTAAGTCACATTCCAACCATTGGCGTTGGACAAAGAGAAATTATCAGGTCATATGGGTAAGGATGGTCTCCTAGACTAATTATCTGTGCATGCATTTCTGTGGTGTTGGATCGTCAAGACTCGAAATGAAGATCGCCAACTACCCTAGGCTTCCGTATTTCGGCGGCACATATTATTTAAACGAAACCAGATGAACAAAACTAAGCTTGTCTAATAAACGTAACTTCTAGGGATCGATGCGCGAAGAACTACGGCGTAGAGTTATTGAGATGGCATAAAAAACATGAGATGATGACTAGGCAAGTTTTGGTCATCCACCAGTCATCTTCATGATCAGGAAGGACAGAAATCAAATTTATCACTATCGCTTGAGCCGAGCTTGATACCGAGCTTGTTCACTCCCAGCACCCATTTATCAGCTAAGGGTCTGGCCATTTGAGGAGGGCGTGAGATCGCGTTTCTTGCAGACAGAAGCTGACCGTCATTGCTGTTGACACCAAGCTCAACATGCCTTGATTTTGCCACATGATTAATGTTACAAGTGTGGTGAAGTGTGCGAATACGCACTACAAGCTGAGATGGGCTTCAAGTGCACAGGCTTTGATATAAAGATTTACTTCCAACGCTCTTAATTATCAGAAAGCAGGGCTATCTCGATAGACAGAGTTATCTAGCCTTTCTTCAGCACCCGCATCAGTCGATCATACGGAAGCACTGACAGCAGTAACACAAGAGCCACGAGCGGGAGCGCAGTAGCAAAGTAGACCCAGAAGTACTCACGACCAGGTAAATAGGTGTCGGACATGCTAAACAGGCTCGCGACCCAAGCCAAGGGCACAAAAACAAGTGCAAAATAAGTCAAGCGTCTAACGTTGATAGCCTCGAGGATAGAACGCCGCGAATCAAGGAGCTGAATCATGGTTATTGCAACTGTCATCATCTGTTCAAGTGACTGGCCGTAATCTTGTAGCTGCTGTCGAAGGTAACCGATGTCTTGAAGCATCAGCCTCCATGGCAGCTTGTTTTCTTCTGTTTCGGCCCAGTGACTAATACAATCGGCGAGGAGGGCCAGCTTGTTCCGGCTCTGCTTGCAACGGCGACGCCAGCGTTGGAGGTCGATGATATCATTGTTATGAAGCCGGCTTGTGATATCCTGGAGAGAATACTCGTAGTACTTGGAGTAGCGGCTTGTTAAGTGAGTGTAAAGATTCCACTCTGAAAGCACGATGTAAATCGGATAGTAGCTGACGCTAATAATGCTAGGCGAAGGGGCCAGGAATCCGGGGGGCGGCTGTGTGCGGAAATAGTGCACAATACTGTCAAGCATTGATCTTTTGTCCCACGCATCGTCGGATCTTCCAGATGCGAAGAAAGAGAATGGCTGTCCGGGACCGAAATCCTCGAATCCTGAATACATGGCACTGGTCCCGTATATTCGGCGTTGAACTGTCCCCGGTGACTCAATAACATGAGTGATTGGGGGGTCAACTAAGAAGAGACCTGGCTGGGTAAGATATAGGATGAGATAATGAGAAAGAGGAGAACTTACAAACAAACGAGGTGCCAATTTTCTTGACCAGTATAGAACAGCTCGCACGGGCAAGGCCCAGTTGTCTACCCCTTAGGGGAGCTAGACGCCGGACATTGCGAGGAACATTAGAATCTGTTTTGAGTACATAGGCAGCGTCTGTGAAATGTTCGGCGTTTTCCATGTCAAGAGCCTGCTGATAATGTAGGTGCAAGTCACCTCTTTGCGCAATCAGAGATGGCAATAGGGCTAAAGAAGGCGGTGGCGGTGCTTTCTCGATGTCTTGGAAGTCAGTTACCACATAGTTGGCAGAGAAGAGAGGATCAAGGTCCAGAGCCTTTCCGATCTGCTCAATAAGACCAGAACTGATGTTTTCGACAAGAAGAAGAAGAGTTGTGCTTGGTGGAATATGAGCAGTCAACATGACGCACTCTTGGTCTGTCAATTCGCGAGGTTCGGGTGCAGATCGATAAACCCCATTGTGGAGATACTCGAGAAAAACAATCCGACTTTTGCCTAGAAAAGGATGCGCAAGGTGCTGAGAGAGCCCCCGTACACATGGATTTCTCTGTACGCGAAGCTTGACAAAGTCGGCGTACGACGGGGCAGCCATCTTGAGGACCAGTTGATGAAGCAAGTAAATCGTGGAATTTGACGTGGCATAATAACCTCGTAAGGTAGGAAAAATTATGCCTTGCTGCTAACTGCCTAATGTGCCATGATGCCGCCAAGATGGCTTCTCCTGCAGGTATAATTGGCAGCCTGATTTTACACACGCGCTGCACAGCCGAGGTTGATATGCACTTCGCAGCCGCCCAGAAACCAGGCTGTCGAGCGATTAAATTACAAAGCCCCGTACGGGGTCTGGCCCGATCCCCCATCTGCAGTTCCTTCACATTTCCGCCTTTCTCGTCAAGTGCTGTTGCTGCTTCTCACTCCACCACTCGCTCTTTGAACAGAATCAGCGTGACACGACATCTGCTTACGACAATATTTCTCTAACTCAAACCTATTTCTTCCCAATATCACAAAGTCTTATTCTTCCCGGTTTGTCCAGGTACCGCTTGCATGCGAGCACTGAGGTGTCATGGATCCTCCACCAATCTGCGAACGCATCGAACCGCTGCATGAGAAGATTGAGCGACTGACTCGTGATGCCCCAGGGCATAGTTCTCCCAAACAAACCTTCCTCGTGGAGATCTGGCCCAAGGTAGAACACGACTATCATGGTATGTTGAAAGTCTTGCTCGACTTCTGCAATGCCCAAGTCAAAAAGAGCGCCACGATTAAAGGTCGGGTCAAGACAATTGATTCAATCGAAAAGTCCATCGACCGCCGCCAAAGGCACAGAGAGGAGCACGGGGAAAAGCCATATCAAAGCGTCGCAGAGATACTTCGAGATGTTCACGATCTTGTGGGGGTTCAAATCGTGGTTGATTTCACGTCAAGCCTCAAGAGCGTCAATGAACTCGTTGGGAATCTGTTTCAACAAGAAAAGGAGCCAAATGTTTTCGGTCCCGACCGCCAAGTTGAGTACACGTGGAAGTCGTGGTTTGGCGCCTACCAAAGCTGGAATCACCATGTCTCAATCAAGCCCGAAGCTGTAGAGATGCTTCAGTCATACCGGAAGGTCATCTTTGAAGTTCAGGTCACATGCCTCTCGGAGAGTCTCTACAACAGAGTCGCTCATCCCTTATTGTACAAAGGCTCAGGAAACTTGTCTAGAAAGGACGAGATGGTTATCGACCTGACACACGGACTATCTCTATGCTACTCTATCTGTCTTCTGTACTTTGAAGACTCCTTCCGGGATCCAACACTCCTCGATGCCATGAGAAGGGCAGCAGCGTCACCGGACGCCAACGATGATGATGGAAGCCTGAGCCAGTTGGCTCAGCTGGTTTCTGACAAACCGGTTGGTGGTTCGAACCAAGACTTTGCCCCCAAGATGCCGTCTTTTAAGCTAGAGGAAGATACTTCCTCGACGGAAAAGATGAACGTTCGAGAGCTTTTGTCTCGTTTCACCTCCGTAATAAAAGACTGCGACTCCATGGACAGCCAGCTGATCGAAAGCATCAAGTTAGTAGCGCCCTCTCGTTTTCACGTTCAATTTGCTGACCAGACACGTATAGTGAGATGATTGAAGACATAGCCAACCCTGAGAACAAAATTCCGGAGCTTTTCGACGCCCGACCCGACAGCGAAAGCGTTACGAGTAAACCTCAATGTTGCCAGGGAACTAGGGTCAAGATTCTTGACGAGATTGAGTCATGGGTCAACAGCCCAGAGGCAGAGAACATTCTGTGGCTATACGGCCCTGCCGGCATCGGAAAATCTACCATTGCACGCACTCTTGCACTTCGCTGCAAGGAGAAGAAGACACTGGCTGCGGGCTACTTCTTTGGAGGCACATCACAGGACCGCAACAGCATCAGCCTTCTGTTCCCCACCATCTCCAAGCAACTCGTCGCGCAGATTCCGGGGTTTCGGAAATCACTTCGCGACTCTCTTACATCCGACGGTAGAATGAAGCACTTTCGTGGGACTTTCCCATCCCTTGCACTTGAGGAACAGTTCGAGATCATCATTCAAACTCCGCTCACAAGGCTCAAAGAGATCCAAGAGAATGGAGCGAAACGCAGGGTGATCATCATTGATGGACTTGACGAGTGCCAAGATGCTGAAAAGTTTAACCTCGTCATTAAGAATTTGTCGTCTCTGCGCAAAATCAAGAACTCGCAGGTGTGCGTGCTTCTCACCAGCCGGTATGTCCATCCGATCGAGTTTGCCTTCAGGCAACTCGGGATGGATGAGTACCGCACAATGGGATTGCATGAGTTGTTCAAACGGGAAACCAAAGACGACATCAGGAGGCTCCTGGAAGTCAAATTTGAGAGAATCAGGGAAAAGAAGAAGATCGAAGGGGAATGGCCAAACCCGAAGGATGTTGACCTGGTCGTCTATCACGCCACCACACCTGAACCACTATTCATCTACGCCGCGATGCTGATTCGTTACATTGATAATCCAAAGGGCACCCGAGAGCCAGTCTCCAGGTTGAAGAAATGGATTACTCAGTGCAGCAAAAACAAGTCACAGCTGAGCCAGGTATACGAGCCTATTCTGAGTGATGCCCTAGGAGACCAGAGCGAGGGCGACGAGGACAGCGATGACGACGAGGACAGCGATGACGACGATGAAAAGCATACTCTGCTGAAGGTTTTGGGAGCAATTGTTTGTGTTAAGGAACCTCTCTCGGTCAACACATTGGCGTCTCTTCTCAATCTGCAGAAAACCAATGTAAAACATTGGCTAGGGCTTCTTCACCCGGTTCTGCGCATTCCCGAAGACGGTCACGAGCCCATCACCATATTTCACAAGTCTTTTAGTGACTTCTTGCTGGGAGAAAAACTAATACAGAATTCTTTTGACATCCACGAGGAACTGGCGATGGAATGTCTAGACCGCATAGCCGGTTTCTCGAAACCTTGGAGGGAAATTCGCGAGCTCAATGACCCTGCCATTGATACCGACAGAGCTTGGGACCTGACCAAAAGCCGGCGCATTCCTGACGAGATTGGCTATGCTTGCAAGTATTGGGTTCACCACTGGGTGAAAAGCAAACAGCTCGAAGGAAGGGTGGAAGCTCGAGTAAAACATATATTGGAAAACCATCTTCTCCTCTGGCTCGAGGTTTTGGCTTTTTTAGATTCGCTTTGGACAGGGAAAGAAGCCATCAGAAGTGTCCGTCAAATTCTTTCGGTATGTATTTGACCCTGTAGCGTAAACAACCAAGCTCACAGTGGTAGGAACGGCTACCCCAGTCTCAACTCAGTCGTAGCCTTTTGGGACTCGTCGAAGATGTCCAGAAATTTCTTTTCGAACACAGGTTCATGATTTCTTGTTTTCCACGGCAACTTCGTGGCTTGGGCTTGATTTTCTCACCACAGGGATGTCAGCTCAAGCAAACACTCTCCTCGCAGTTCCCGCCGTTCGTCCGGAATATCAGGGGTGACGCATCACAATGGTTCCCACGCCTACTACAGATCATCGACCTACCGCCATACGAAAACGCTTACCAAAATTTCTCTTGTCGGCTTTGTTTCTCGCCCGATGGGCAGACAATGGTAGTAGCGCATCCGGGATATCTCACTCTCTTGGACGTGAGAACGGGCATTTCCCGAGGAGCAGTTCCAACCGATCAAGCTCTTCCTGAAGATCAAATTATTGCCATGGCCTTTGCTGAAGATGGAAAACGTGTCAAATCAATCTCTTGGACAGGAAAACTTCAGACTTGGGAAATGAATGCTAAAGTCAGATGCTCAACCAGGTGCATTCTACAGGAATCGCGGGGATTTGAGTGTGCTGCCATTTCGCAACGCCAGTCATTGGTTGCGGCTTCCATGAGGACCGGTAGTAAAGAAGATGACTTGGAACTGAATTTATGGGACTCTGAAACGGGCAAGCTGCGTGGTAGATTGAAGAACCACGCAGGCACCCGCGACCGCATTATCAACATGGCCCTTTCACCAGACGACAAGACACTAGCAGTGCAAGTGGCGCGCGACAGGATCGGCGACAGGGTTGATCTATGGAACATCCCGTCGCAGACTCAGGCGACATCACACGACTGCTTAGGGCATACCAACGGCTTTGACTACTCTCCAGATGGAACCAGGGTTGCCTCCGTCTCATCTGAAGTAATCAGGCTCTTGGATGTCACAACAGGGTCCTTCAACACCGCATCGATAGATTTACTGTTCTACCGCCCTCACGCCAGGTTCCTTCCAGACGGCAAGAGGTTGGCAATCTACGATCACTGCACAGTGAGTATTTGGGATATATCTAGCCCCAAGAAAGCTGCACTTGCTACGGGCGATGTCGCAAACGATCCCAGTGTTGAAGTCATCACCCATCCTTCTACCATTCAAACGATGGCCTTGTCACCAGATCAGCGAACACTAGCAACATCATCACCGAACCATGTTCTACTATTATGGGACCTCGAATCGAATGAGGTGCGATGCAATGGCTCCATGAAAGCCAACTTGGCCCAAGCCATGGCATTCTCACCAGACGGAAAAATTCTCGCTGTCATTGCCAATCACCAAGTGCAATTTTGGAAAGTTGACATCGAGGCTCAACTATGTGGTTTCGATTGGGCTCAACCGCTGCCTCCCGACTTGGAAGACATCCGGGAATGTTCTTTCTCAACGTATTTCTCAAATGGCTTCCTGAATCTTGGTCTGACGTCCGAGGCAGGAAGAAAGTGTTTGTTGAATCTCGGAACACGCCTGTATCAAGAAAGGAATTGGTTACGTGTGGTGCCGATCTCGGTTTCGGGTGACTGGGTCCTATATACGAGCCATCTGGCTCCTACTCAGAGTTTCCGTTTCCTCCGTATTCCCAAAAAGTACGAGTCGCTCGTATTTGCTTGGTCTGACAACCGTCTTGTCATGGGACATTTGGACGGCCAGTTTGCTATGGTAGATTTTAATCTTCCGCAGTTGGATATTGCTTGGAAGGTCGGGGTCCAGGGAAAGACCAATTAAGTAAAAATAGCAAGTAGCAAGAATAGCAAATAGTATAGATTTTAAAAAGTTTTGGCCGGGCCACGATCACTATTACATCAAGCCCTTGGATTGCCCTCGTCACACGTAGCGAAGGCCCCGTGGACAGGACACGAGAGGATTAATCTTGTACCGTAAATTGAACATGGCCTTCAGAATCCGTTCAAGTCACCAAGTTCTTGATAATGACAGGGTTGTTCTCCCAGCTTCTCAACTAATCCAGGAACGCTGCCTCGGAATGTGCATCCCTGCTCTCGGGAACTCGGTTCATCACACCACCAGTTGACTCGCCTCGAATGAGCGTGAGGTTGTGACTCGCGACCCGGAACGTACCTGACGGAGCTTGGCATTGACTTTGATCTCAAACAGGAGCTTGACGTTTTGTTTCAGTTTGTGTTGAAGAGCCTTGTAATTCCCAACTGTTTGAATGTCTAGAAAGGGCCTGATGATCCGTCTGTTGTGGCATGTTCCATTCATCCGGTGGATCTTCGATTGCTGTCTTGATACTTCAAACACTCTCGTCCATTACCAACTCCTCTTCTCAAGCCACATGCTGAGCTTCTCTCAATGGAACGGACCGTGGTGAGACGGCAAACATCCTTGATTGCAATTCCTGATGCAACACAGAGCTGAAATGTGATATCATGGTCGGCGGGTGCCAGCCAATCGCCAATACCAATGATCACCTCGTCATGTCATTTTTCTCAGCAGACAAACAATGACCTGTCGCATCACGAAAATCAAGCTCCAGTTAGCTCCCATCATCCCGTACTCTGACTTTTGTGTGTGGCCGCAGCACGGTATGGGTGTACACCCGAGACCATGGCGTTGACGGGCTGTCAGGATGTTCTTTTACGCCACTTGCACTGTGGTGATGAGGGGTCTCGAGATTGTCGTCGGACGTTACCTCTGGAACCCCGCGGATGCTCGGGACCATGACGTTGGAGTAGCATCATTCCATCACGGGGACTGAGAGGGGGTGACGACAGAGGGCACGCGAGCTCACAGATATATCAAGCTCGCCCCAGCTTCGTCAGCTCTCTCTTCCTTTTCGCCGCAGAAAACACAAAGACAAACAGCGTACACCATACAAGAATCAATCCACAAGACCATCCATTAGCAACCATGAAGGGCAAGAAGGAAGATCCCAACGCTCAGCCAAGGCGTGGCTCTCAACCCAAGGCACCCACCGGGCTCAACGATGAGACGGCCGTCGAGACTCACGACCTCATCCACAGAGCCGAGGAGGAGGAGCAGAAGGTGAGCATGAACGCCTTCTCCTGCAAACAAACAACTAACACGCGACAGATGCACGGCTCTCATGCTCTGACGCAGCCCGACTCTGGACCCAGCGAGGGCAAGACTGCCGGCCAGGAGAGCCAGTCAACAATGCACAAGGTCAAGAAGGCATTGCACATGGAAAAATAAATGACAACGTAGCTGCCCGTGGTTTCTTTGTTAGGATAATCGGCAACCAAATTGTAAAATGAATGAACTGGTTCAATAATAATTACTTGACCAAGATACGTGACTCAGACAAAGTCTCAGCCAGATATCCCGGTCTGTATTATGTCGTTAAAAATATGTAGCAGTGAAGGATAGTAGGGTATCATCAAGAACAGCAATTCCCGCCTCCCAAGTCATCAAGCGTCTACACAAGCAACCATAGAACTCCGGATATCACCACCGTCATCAAGACACTAATGCCTACCTCCTGTAACACCCCAGTAGAGAGCCAAGGTCTATCAACCTGGCTAGACTCCAAAGGCAAGGCAGGTTGTAAGCAAAATGACCAACGCCAACGTCTTCCCGCTCGGTTGGGAGAGACTTGTTCCGAGATCCTCTTCGTCGTCTGTTGGTGCTGGCTGCCCATCCGACGCGCTCACTTTTTCACCACTCGGATATCTGATGTTGTATACGGGTAGGTTTTCGAGCTTGTCTGGGAGCCCGAGTTGGTGCGGGCAAGCAGCTTGGTTCGCGTTGGGGTAGTCGAGGTCGCACGTTTCGTCGCGACCGAGAGTACACAGAGAATCGAGGATGTTGTACAGGACATAGTTCTCGCCGACCCATGTATTGTTCTGCTCGAGGCAGCTGGTTAGAAAGTTCATGCTGTTCGCAGCGCTGAGCGGGAGGTGACCGTGTTTCGTGTCGATGAGGTCTTTGCAGTTGGAAGCGTCGACGTCCTTGTAGGTCATCTCGATGGGGCCGCCAGCGGCGGGCTTGTCGGTGGCAGAGTAGCCGGTGTAGAGGTAGTTCCAGGCATCGTAACTGACATCGTAGGCGCCTTCGGATTGATCGATGCGGAGGAGGTGGACAGTGCGGTCTTGGTAGGTGAGGGCGATGCAGATGTTTGTGCAATCGACCGACTGGGGCCAGTAGGCGACGCGATTAGTGTTGACCTGAACAGTTAGTTAGCATGACATGTGAGAGATACAGGCTATAGGCGGGTGTCTGTCTACCTTGCATCCCAAGACGCCTATCGAAGAAGAAAAGGCATCGTGGGGCGTGGCCCAGACGGTTCCGCTGTCGCGCCGCTGTCGATTGCGCCCGACAGGCGGAGTGGTGGAGACGAGCGAGATGAGCAGAGAGTGGATGAGCAGCGACAAAAGACTTGGCTGCAGCATGACTAATAGAGAGAGAATGACGACGCCTGATTCAAAGCTCAGACGTGAAAAGTGACTTAAAAATCAAGACAATGAGTGACGACCAACCGCATCCTCGCGGTGCCTGAATGAATGTGTTTGTTTGAGTGTTTGCAGGGTGAAGGAATGTGCGCAAAAAACCTGGGGAGAGAGAAATTGCGATAGGGGCGTGTTGGCAGAGTTTCCTATTGGGGATTAGTGTCAACGGTCGCCATGCTGTTTATGGCATGATGCTGCGAGAGTTACAGGGGTTGCATTAGTTTAGGTAGAGGTCACGAGGAGAGTTAGAGTGGTTTTTGTCAATTTTTGATGAGAATTTTCACAGCCATTGATAAGGCGGTTCTAGATACTGTCGAGTACAGTTGTGGTGGTGAGGCAGCTGCAATGAGACATCGCCGTCCGCTATAACATGGAATAATAGACATAAGTTTACAGAAACACAGTTGCCTGCGGTAGTCATCATGCATACACTGCCGACGTCAGTTCCCCGTATCCCTCGCTTTCATCCACAGACGCGTAAATTCTCCACTCTGTCTCCAAGATCGCGCCGATCCCTCGCAGGGCTGAGCCATCAACAAGCTCAAGTACGAAGAATACGGCCAATCTGCCGTGACATCAATGGCTGCCCCCAAGCCACAGTCGCACCCACAAGTCCTCTAGTCTCGGGACATGATGCCTCCTCGAGTGATGTCGGTAGTAAGATGCCTTGCATCCCGAGATACGATACATTCAGATATGCTATCCATCAGTAGTATAAAATGGCGACTTGCACCGCGGTAGATGGTCTTGTTCTGCATTCAAATGCGTTACATAATACACTGGATTCGCAATGACTCGACTACACCAATCTATCCTTTCTGCGCTCTCTCTGCTACCCTCTTCGCAGGGCTCCTACCTTCCTGAAAAGTCTTGCAAGGCATACCCAGGATCTCAAGACTGGCCTTCTCACCAGACATGGTCCCATCTCAATGAGTCCCTTGCCGGCAGGCTTCTTGCACCTCCTCCTCCTGGAGCAGTGTGTCATCCAGGCTGGCCGACCTATGACCGCGATAATTGTCCACAAGTCCAGAAAAACTGGAGTGTCTATGAGTTCCACGCTGATAATCCCATCTCGGTCATGTGGGATCACTACACCAACTGGACTTGTCTTCCAAACGAGACTTATCCGTGCAGCACCAGTGGCTATCCTGCATATGTTGTCAATGCCACCAAGCCAGAGCATGTGAAGTTGGGCATCGACTTCGGTAGGTATCGATCACATTACTTCAGCATTCCACTAATGTTGTCATAGCCAGGAAGCACGATATTAGGGTAGCCGTCAAGAATACTGGCCACGACTATCTCGGCCGTTCCATTGCTCCAGGCTCCCTCTCAATCTGGACTCATCACATGAACGGAATCGTCTACCACCAAGGCAAGTTCAAGCTCGACAACACAGACATTATCATCCCTGGAGATGCCGTCACTATCGGTGCTGGAGCCCAGATGTACGATGTCTACTCGGCTACAGACAAGTTCAACCATACTATTGTCGGTGGAGGAGCCAAGTCTGTAGCTGCTGGTGGCTATATCACTGGTGGCGGACACTCTTTGTTGTCTGCTAGGTTTGGCCTTGCGGCGGATCAGGTCTTACAGATGACCATGGTCACTCCAGGGGGCAAGATTCTGACTGCCAATGAGCGGAATCATCCTGATCTGTTCTGGGCCATGCGAGGGGTAAGTCTCTTGACCCAATATGGGCACCGTTTCATTATTGACATATCTATCAGGGCGGTGGCTCAACCTTCGGCGTGCTTACATCTCTCACCCTCAAGACACACAAGACACCCAAGATCACGACTTCATCATTAATGCTTTTCACCGACGCCAAGTCCACGTTCGTCTACGATGTCATCGCATACGCCCTATCTCTATTCCCCTCCCTTGGAGACGCGGGCCTTTCAGGATACACCCTAATTTCCCCAGGCAGCGAAAACCCAGTGCCGGTTCCTGGCGCACCGAAGGAAGTGGCCGGCATCTTGGGTCAGTTTATCGTCCAAGATGTTGAAGATCCCGAGTACACGGAAAAGATCTGGAAGCCCATCAACGAGACCATCCAGAAGCGTTGGGGTGGTGCTATTCAGCTGCTGGTCGGGAAGGAGGAGTATCCTTCATTCTTGAAGTGGTTTGACGTTCATTACGATCAGGATACAGCAGGAAACAGCTCATATCTGGTTTCCAGGCTGCTGAGCAAAGAAGCTTTGGATGGAGACCAAGATGCTCTGAAGGGTGCTCTCAAGTCGGCCATGGAACCATCGGGAGGAATGGGCGCCTTCCTGGTTGCTGGAAAGGGTGTGCGTAATGCTAAACCAAGGGGAGGAAGCGACGCGGTGAATCCCGGCTGGAGAAAGTCTTACGTGCATGCCCGTAAGTTGATGCGTGGCTTGAACTTCGTCCAGGAATGCTAACGTCAATTTCAGTATCTGGAAAGGGGTTCCCAGCTTTCAACTACACCGCCAAGGCTCAAGCAGTTGAAGAACTTATCGAGACGTGGGAGCCCATGCGAAAGCTGTCTCCTGACACAGGGGCGTACATTAACGAGGTGAGTTGTTATATCTTGGTTCCTAGACAGCGCTGACTGACTGACTGTCCGCAACAGGCGCTCAAGTATGAGCCGAATTGGCAAAAGACATTTTGGGGAAGCAACTACAAGAAGCTGCTCTCCATCAAGAAGTCTGTGGATCCCAATGATGTGCTCTGGTGTGTGCCGTGTGTGGGCAATGAAGGGTGGGAGGAACACCAGGATGGTCGCCTCTGCAGAGTTTAAGGGCAATTATTAGGGAGTATGGTGTCTACTGCTTAAGCATGGCGTGGATAGCCTTGCCATCTTACCACCTCTCGGTGGTCTTGGCAAAGCGCACCCCGGAGGCCATGTCCCTAGGAAGTCTGGTTACTTCAAGCATAAAGAACATGATTATCCTAATTTGTTTCTGCAACATAGATAACCCAACTCGACAAGCTATAGCCACATTACAGCAGCAACTGGAATTCTAAAATCTGGCCGCCCACTTCGAATCAGGCTCCGCACTGCCTCTCTTCGATCCCCCTTGATACGCCTTGGGGGTTGCCTTTCTGCAGTCTGTACCTCTCACAGCGCAGCTTTCAAGCCTGCGCCCCCACCAACTCATGCGGTGTAACAACCAACGTGAGGATGAGAACAAGGGAGCTGGACCTATGAATACCCCGTGAGCCGGCCGAAGAGACTGAGTCCCCCTTTCGCCTTCTTTCCCATCTTCTCTGCACTTCCACAGCTGACACGTAATACCTTTTCACGATCTCTTCCAACTCGCCCAACGTTGGCAATCTGTCGCTCGCAATGGCCGAACCATCCAGCTTGAAAGAGTCCCCGTCAAGTATTTACAAGCCCCTTAGTAAAGATGCACAGGAAATCCGCCTCTTCGAGATTCTCCCATCGGAAGAAACCAACGCAATGGTGGAACTACGACTCTTCCGCCGTCGGCTAAAGGACGTGTCAGGCCAATTTATCCCCTTCTCATACGTCTGGGGCGACGCAACGGATACAAAAACAATCACAGTCAATGGAACATCGACGGAAGTCACTCAAAATCTCGCAGATTTCTTAAAGCAGACCCGCGCTTTGCTCCCCGATATCCTCATCAAGGGCTCATGGAATAAGCCCCCTATTTTTTGGGCCGACGCCATCTGCATCAACCAGCAGGACACGGAAGAGCGGACCCATCAAGTACAGCTCCTGAAGTCCATCTACTCGTCCGCTCCTCTAGCTCTCGCCTGGCTCGGGCATTTGAGTGACGCACATCTCGCTGTCAGCCTTGCCGAGAGTTTCAGTCCACAATACAACCTCGATTCCATCCCGAACTGGCGAAATCTAGATTACAGCTCTTGGATGCATGCGCATCCGCACCTGTGGACCGTTTCCGAAGGCCGCAACGCATACTGGGAAGCCTTTGAATTGCTGGCCGAGTCTCCATACTGGACTCGCACATGGACCTTTCAGGAGATGGTACTGCCAAATCAGGTTTTCTTAATGTGCGGCTCGTCACTTGTAGCATGGCAGCACGTTTTGGCCGTCGAACAACAAACGGTGGCGCTCGTCTCCATGGTCACCCACTCGATCCTCCCGGCAACAGAAGCCCATCAAGCCTTATTTTCAGCTCTGTACCCATTTCTCGGTCTGAAATTTCCCTCGATTTCTCAAATACATGAAACGCGAAGGAAGCTCGTTACTACGTCAAACTCTTCGAATCTAACTTTGGTGCCGAAGCTGGTCAACCACCAGGCGACAGACCCTCGCGATAAGGTGTACGGCCTTCTTGGTGTCATTGAAACTCGCTTAGAGGCGCACTATACAAAAGATACCGCCCAAGTCTACATGGAGTTCGCCTCGGCGTGGATTCATGAGGTCAAGGACCTCAATCTTCTCCTCTATTCCCAAGAACACTGTCGCATCGCCCGGCATGGCCCAAACCCCCTCCCTTCTTGGGTACCAGATTGGGAAGCAATCTCACAGGAGAAAGTCGATATCAAAAGCTACTTCAAATCTAGGCTTGAACTGGTTGATACTCTCCATCTTCATGATGCGTGTGAGCAGTTGCCTCATAGCAATCCGCACCTAAGTGACGACCTGAGCACCCTGGTTGTTTTTGGGGCGGTAGCTAGCAAGGTAGGCGAGGTCCACCCTCGCTGGCCTTCCGATCTGAGTGATACTGATTTTTCTGTTGAAGTGCTTCAGCTTGCAATCAGGTGTACAGGGTTTTCCGGTTCGCCCGCAGGCCCCAGGCTACACATATTCCAAGCTCTCTTTCGAACCATAATACCTCATGTTTGGGAACACAATGGGTACCAAAATAAAGATACTAGCTCACGGTGGAGTGTGACACTTTGCTTTCTCGTAGGTGTCCTTGCTTGGACTGTTGACTCGGAGCGTCCAGATTGGCAAAGCGTTGCGGCACTTTACCTACCACGGCTCGGCATTCCTCTTGGCAAATACTTTTCTAGAGCTTGGAAACAAGATATATTCAAGGGCTACAGTCCCGAGATCAACATGCCAGACTGGGAGAACGCGGCGGCGGCCATGGAGTGGACTTGGGAAAATGCCAAAAACGGCATTAGTATAGTCAGAAATGTTGCAAGAAACACTCTCGGACCCCCTGTTAAATTTGTCACAAACAATGGCTACCTCGGAATCTCCACCACCGCTCAGGCGGGGGACATGGTGGTTGTGCTGGCTGGCTGCAAAGCCCCTGTGCTCCTCAGGAGGAGGGGGTCTCATTACGAGTATGTCGGGCCCTGCTTTGTGATGGGGCTTATGGAAGGCGAAGTCAAGCAGATGGTGGACCGAGGAGAGGCGAAAATTGAGAAGTTTGAGATTCGTTAGCAGGACACAAGTTTAGCATTGCGTCGAGCACTGCCATTGTCATAATCATGAGAATCGGCATTGCTCCTCCTGTGCCTGACATTATGTTGCTATTAGAGGGGAAATGTATCTAACATCAACTGAACACTTTCGCGTGTTATTCTTATCTTGGTGGCCTTTCTGCTTGTATGCGTTGCTTAGTTCTGAGCCTTTGGCTCGCAGACAGAAATGAACGACGAAATGACACCTATTTCCGTTAGCCACACTCCATCAAGTCAGCCGCATGTTACTTACTGCTGAAAAACAGTCGACCAGTCTTGGCATCGTGCACAACAGTTGTAGTAGCAGGAAGAAACTCGCCCTCGGCATCCTCAATCACCTTTTCCACAACATAGTTCCCATCAACCTTTCTAACCCTTAGAGCAGCAGCAGGAGGGACGTAATTGTACGGATCCTCATAAGCCTTGAAAATAGCAAATCCAACAGGAAAAGCAGCCACCCAGATATCCCCGTTGGCATCAACAGAGAGGTTGTCCATGCTGTACCCGGTCTTTACCTCGTCTACTTTTTCGAGGGTGTTATCGGGGAGGACGCGGTAGATGAAGATTGTTCCTGACAAAGAACACGGGATGTAGATTAGGTTGTTCTTGTCACGGGTTATACCGTTGGGCCATTTAAAACCTTGGGCGGCGGTCTTGCAGCCAGTTTCGGCATCACAGAAGATGGCGTCGCCGTTTCTGAAGACGGGGGAGAGATTGTATTTCTGGTCCTTGTCAGTATAATGTTGTAGCACGTTCTTACGTAACTTACCAAGCCAACTTTAGCTTGACCATGATCGTTGGTGACATAAAAAGCATCACGACTTAAAGCCGCAACACGGTTGGGAGTGGCAAACTTCTTGTCAACAAAAGTCCGAACGTGCTTCAGCTCTGTAGCATCAGGCCCCATCTCAAAAAGATCAATCGTTCCATTAGGACCATTAGCATACTGGTCCACAAGCTTTCCCTCAACGTCCACTGAAGGTCCGTTGTTGATGACGAGTAGGTCGATGGAGCCGGATTCGGGATTATCGATGCCCGTAAAGCCGACCAGCTGGAGCTTTCCGTCCCCGGCTGTTCCGGGGAATCCCGGCGTCTTGAGAGTTCGGAACTCGAAACTGTTTTCGACGGGCTTGTCAATGTCGAGAGCTACGATTGAGTCTTTTTGGGAAATCGCCGAGACGTTGAGATGGCCGGCGCTGGTTGTGTGAGTGAGTTATCTAGTGAACGGTCAATGATCTTGGAAACGTACTTTGGCATCCAGTAAGGTCGTGCAAGAGGATCAGAACAAGCAAGAAACAACTGCCTCGTAGACTCCGATAACCACATATCCTCACAAGCTTCCATCCTCGAGTCGACAATCTTGCGGCAAGTGTAGGGAAAGTCGGATATCGGCTGCGTCACCCTCCCGATGCCAAAACCCAGCCATACAGACTCTTTGAGGGTGATCTGGAAGAAGACGGCAAGCACTGCGGCCACGAGGCCCGCTTTGAGCAAAATCCCAGCCATTTTGAGGGTTCAATGGATTAAAAATGTTGGAAAGAGGAGAGCGGTAAGCTGACGGTTTTGAAGCGCGGTTTTGAAGGAATCGTTCCCCTGTTATAGAGAGTGGGCATCTTACATAATCTCCGAGTCACATTGAGGTTTTTAGCCTGTTGTCACCATTCCAAACAGAGGCTTGATTGACAAGACGGTGAGTTACTGATACACACGTATCAGATTGTTGTAAGCGCTGCGTGAGGCGATCTAGAGTGTTGCTTCTATCATTGGTTGGCGCGCAACATACATCCCGATTCGGATACGAGATCCGATTGCACAATACAAGGGACTTAAGATCAAAAGAGGGACACATAAAAATGTAATCGTGCCTCATCATAAATTGTTTGAGTAGGTAAAGACATCCAAGAATCTAACAATGCAATGTGTGAATGTGTAGAAAAGACCTCTATGAAAAGAAAAACAAGATCATCATGCCCCGTTTCTACCCATGGTTGTGAAACCATTTCAAGTCCGCCGCCCTTGATTAAAAAAGAATAATTATGTTTCTTTCAAGCATGTACCCTTTAGAATTATTGCTCATTTATTTAGAGCATTGCGGCGAAGAGAGCGCCGGCGATAACTGCCAATAGGCCGGGGGCGTTCCATGCGGCGCCGCCTGTCACGAGGGCTGGGCTGGTGCCTGTGGGCTCGGAGGGCTCCTCGCCGCTGGGCTTGACGACCGTGGCGACGGTGCTGGCGGGAGGGTGAGGGTAGCCGTAGCCTGAGGCCTGAGTCTGGACGGGCTTGGTGTAGATCTGGGTACCGCTGGTAAGAGTGTACACCTGGGTAGGCTTGCTGGGGTGGGTGTAGACCTCGGTGATGGTACCGTTGGCGTTACCGGGAGGACCGCAGGTGGTGCAGACACCGGGGACGGCTGTAGGCTTGGGAGCCTTGGTGGCGGGGGTGACGGTGACGATGCGGACAGTCTTGGTCGTAGCCTCCTTGCAGTGAGCGTTACCAGGACCACAGCGGATAGCCTCGGGAACGGTGTAGATGGCGGTAACCTGGGGGTGAACAAGCTGGGTGGTAGCAACGAACTCGGTGGTGACCTCGCCCTTATTGCAGGGACCCTCGCCGGGGCAGTCGGTGATGGTGTAGACGTGGGTGTTGGTGATGACCGAGGTGTCGCTCACAACAGGGGGGTTAGTGGGCTTGGGAGCCTTAGTCTCGCCGGGGCAGTAGGTCGTGTACGAGGTGATGATCTCAGTAGTGACGGATCCGACAGGGCAGTTGGTCACACTGGGAGGGCACGCGGTGATGGTGTAGACCTTGCTGGTGGTGATTGTCGACGTGATAGTGGTAGGAGCCGCAGTAGGTCCCGAGTAGGTGGGGTCCAGGTAAGAGGGGTCCAAGTAGGTAGAGCCAGACAGAGTAGGAAGCGAGTCAGACAGAGACTGAGTCTTGGAGGATCCGAGCTTGTTGGGGATGACGGAAGAAGTGTTGTGGAAGCGGGTGGTGGAGAAGGAGAAAGTAGACTCGGTGGTGGCAGTACCAGTCGAATCGCTGGTGATGGTCTCGGAAGATGTCTCGGACTCGGTGGAAGTAACAGACTCGGTAGAAGCGGTAGATTCAGTCGAGGCCTCGGTGGAAGTGGGCAGCTCAGAAGTGTTGGTAGAGTCAGAAGAAGCACACTCGCCGACGATATCGGGAACAGAGTTAGCTCCGCTTCCAATGGCAACCAGGTTAGTACCGCAGTCCTCGTTGTTAGCAAGCCAGACGTTCTCGTTGTCCCAGTCGTAGACGACGTAAGCAGCTCGCAGAAAGGTGTCACCAAGAACGGGGAATTCTACAACCTGTTAGCTCATTTTTGCACAAGACTTCAGTACAAATACTCACCATCGTCCTGGAAAGCGCCGAGGTAGCACGAGCCCTTGTTGTGCCAGACAAAGTCGGCATAAGGCACCTTGATAGTGGTCTTGCCGAAAACAAAGTCAACGGTGCCCTTGAGCTTGGCAACGTCACAGTCGACAGGGTGGTAGGAGCCAACTCCGGGTTGGACAGTGGGGAAAGTGGCCAGGAGCTTCTCAAAGATGGGACCGGGAAGGGCGCTGATGGTGTAGCCACTGTCAAGAACGACAGCATAACCGTTGGTCTTTGAAAAGATGGCATCCTTGGAGCCGTCGTCCTGGGTGAGGCTCATGCCATCAAGGTGAACCCAGTATCTGGAATACAATTAGAGACAATTCTGTAGAACCATGAATCTCAAACTTACCGAGTTTGGCTGTCAGGGGCAGAAGCAGCGGGGATAATGGGACGCTTCTCAAGGTGACCAGAGTACTTGCGAGTGTCGATACCTCCAAAGATGACGGCACCTCGGTCGCTGTCCATGGTGCGGATATCAAGAGAGAAGGCTCGGCTCTGGATGAGCTTTTGTTGAGCCATGCTATCAATGATAAGAGGATAAGGGGCGTTCCAGCCGTGCAGGTCAGGAGCAACACCCATGATACCAACGCTCACGACCGAGGTGTCGTAGGCAACGCCAAAGAGCTGCTGCTTGATATGGGCAGCTGAGATGGTCAGTAGAGTGTCTCGATCTACAGGGTGGCATACTCACAGCCAATGGTGATAAAGTCGTAGCCATAGTTGTAGTAGGCATATCCAGTTCCATAAACAAGACCACCGGTAACATTAATCGAAGTAAAGGTGCTACTCTCTCCAAAATGACCAAAAGACTCGCAAAACGAGACATCATTCGACTTGTCGCACACGGGGTTGACCCAAAGCTCCTGAGATCCAGTGTCGAGGTTGACGGTGATGGTCTGGCCGGGAGTACCCATAGTAACGTCGATGCTGTAGAAGAGACCCGTGTTCTGAGCCTGAAGAGCAACCTCATTCTGTCGTCGGGTGACGCCCTTGACGATGGGGGCGCCGCGAGATGCTTTGATGGGATAGCGGATGATGCCGTCGTCCAAGGCGTGAGCCAAGGCGGGCAAAGCCGCAAGGAAAAGAGTGGACAACATGATTTCAATGTCAAATAGTATAAAGTAAATAAAAAATTGAGAAGCTTGTAATTTGTTACCCCGGCATAAGGAATGACCGGGAAACGGACAGGAATAAAAACAAATGAAAATGCACACACAAAAAAGAAATCGCCGAGGTTGGTTTCGACAGAGTTTGGATTGGGTGTGGTGAACAAGAGTGGAAAATGGAGATGGCCGGGTTTTTGTGTTTCTATTCTAAACCTGCAGTGCGCACCTGCCGTAGCACACCCCCTGGCCCACACCTTCTTAGCCCCTAAATCCAATCAATGTCTTAGCGCAAGGTCCCTGGCGCTAATACGAGAGGGGTCTCGTGTAGCGTCTTAGCGTCCCCTCCACCAGCCTCTGGCCGTGCGACCGGCGTCATTGTTTGGTGCCACTGGCGTCAATAGCCCATGCGGTGCGGGAAATGAGGTTGGTCATTTCTTTGTGAAGCGACGATTGCGACAATTAATTGTCATTTTTATTGTGCTCTTCAACATTGACGAGTTTTGAAGTCATGAACTACTCCTTCAACCTCCTGGTTTATTGTCTTGTTTCAACATCACCAGCATCATCAGCCTCCCTCAACACATCCCTCAGCATCCCTCAACAGGATCCCCCCTCCTGCATATTGCTCCGTACAGAATACGAAGTCCCTCTTCCTCCTCCCTCATGCACGCAGGGACAACAGACAATTGGCTCCTCTATCGCAAACAGATTGCCGATCTGTGTTTTAGCGCTCCTTACCGCACGATCCTCTCCCTGCGACCAGCTTCCCCTTTGAAGGATCATCTCACTGATTCTCACACATGTCAACGAGACAAGCATAATCCCACACAAGATTCAGTTCACAGATTCCCGAGACGATTCTCCTCCCACCTGAAGCTGCTTCTCTCCGAGACCAACGCGTGTCATGGCTTGCGCCGTCGCCGGGCTAGGGTCCGGGGGTGGCTCAACACCAAGACGGGAGACGTCTGCCGTGGAACCGGGGGTAGTAACCCATCCCTCCACGCTGCATTTCGATCTTCAATGATTCAGACTCTCTCACTCTCTTCCGAAACTTGTGCTCACTACCCGGAATCCGAGTTTTTGCCTCGTCATCGCATTGTCTCATCTGATATCTGCACTTAACCGCTGACCGTCACTGCTTCTCCCGTGCTCCATTCGCTCTCGCAGCTTCTCGCGCGGCTTCCATCCCCCACAACCCATGCCATCCTTGCCGACCCGACCTTGACGCCGTCAGGCACGCCAACGAATAGTGCCAGCGCCATCAATTGTGCATGACGGACAAGACGTGGCGACGCCAATTCAAGGCTCGCTTATAGAATCGACCCAGAAGTTCCATCCAAGAATAAAAGAATGCATCTTGGCTTCGGGGGTTCGCTTGTCCAGAGAATTCGGTGACCCGACGTTCCCGTGCCGCAGCCACCGTCAGCCAGCTCCAACGGCGTCGGCCAATGCAAATGCAGACCTCACAGAGAGAAGCCTTGACAGCTGCAAGACGTGCCACCTCTCACTGGTTCTCGTACGCTACAGCCCTCCGAGGCACACGTCCGATTCCACGCGACGCGACACCAGAGCCTGGGTTTGATAAGATTGCGACGTAGTACTGGCACACACCCTCAGACCCAACCAGCGGCCGTTTTCCGGCACGTCACGTGTTCAGGGAGCCTACCGTAACATCAAAGAGTGACATCGCCGTCTCCCTTAATCACCGTCTTAATCACCATATTTCGCCCTTGACATGCTTGGCGTCGGTCGATAAGGTATCAGAGGGTTTATTCGCGTAGGTACGCGAGATTCAGTGGTTATGCTTTGTGTCTCCTGGAACGCTTAGATGTGAGGCTGAGTGTGCTTTGTCAAGGCTTAGGGTAGCTTTACAAGAAGTCTTCAAAGCTTTATGAGCAACTTTGAGGATTGCTCCCACCGGGAATCACCCCAAAAAAGACGGGAAATGCATGGGACGCTAGGATACAGTAGTCAAGAATTTTATTGAAGTGTTTCCCTGAAGTTTCTGCCTCCCCCAGTGCTGGGCACTTTGATGGGCTATTCTCGCAAAACCCGGCCTTCGTAACTTTAAGTACATTGCCTCAGCTCATGTCGTCACATTAGTTATTTGGGACTCAACAGAAACGCGAAAAGGAAACGATTATCTATATGCCTATTCAACCAGTTCTATTTTACCCAAGGATACTTAAACGAGTCTACCAAAATGAATGAAAAATGATTGAGGGGAGATATACAGCAGAGTAGTTGTCTGGCGGCTGAGTTCAACACAGCATAATTGACTGAACTAGAGACCCAAAGATGCTGGCTCGACACGATATCCGGGCTCAGTTAACCCATCAAAGGCCGGGCTGCAACTATAGCTGGCTCGACACACACAAGCTTGACCCTCGGCTTAGGTGGCGAACGTGCTGAGAGCTCGGAGTTTGGCACCGTAAATGTACAGCAGGATCATCCCTATGATACCAGTAGCGCTCAAACCACCGAGGACACTCGTGCCTCTAGCGACCCCAAGATTCGCAAATAACGGATGCGCAAAGAGAATGCTGCCGCTAGCAAAGGCACTGCGGAACAAGTCGTTGGCTGCGAATAAAGAGGCGGCATACTGAGGGTAGCTGAGCGGGATGTACATAAACATACACTGCAGCACAGTGTAGATCGAGCCAGCGTAGATGCTGATGCCGATGGTTGGAACGATCCAGTGAATAGAAGTCCGGGCTGTCCAAGCGAATATAAACAGACCGATGGTAGTACCGCATGATGTAGGCAAGCCAGCCACGAGAACGTTCTCCTGTGGACCCATGCCGAACTTCTTTATCCGCGGAGTGACCATAAAGTATAGGTATGCGCCATAACCAATGATAGCGATGATGCATCCAATGGCGATGCAGATGAAGACGAGACCAACTTCGCCCAGGTTCATTCCGTAGTAAACAGGATAAACGAGCGGAAACACCTCAAAAACTGTACTGTTAGTAAAAGACTATTTTGAGTCACATGACACTTACAGGAATAGTATATGCCATAGACAATAGCCGAGTAGACCTGAACAAACAAAACGGCTGGGTCTTTGATGGTGATTTCCAACGGCTTAATCAAAGCATCTATAGCAATGCCCGAGGCTGTCAAGTGAGCTTGGTCAATCTCGCTTTGGGACATTAACTTTTGGTTGCCGGTAAGCTTGCGTAGACGTTGGGCGCGGCGTAGGAGGATATTCGGGGTACTCGTTTCAGGCAAGAAGATGAAGAGAGCGATAAGCAACGGTGCAGATATCCAGATGGACTCGTATAGGGACCAACGCCAGTTTTTGGCTGTCACAGCGAATCCACTGAGGAGAGGTCCGAGAGAGGCTGTTATGGTGTTAGCGGGAGGGTTTTCATAGTCAGAAGAATAACCTACGTCCACAGGACATGGCGCCAACCCAGGCAATCATCGCAAACGGCAAATTAATCAAGCTGTACAGGTCGCTCATCGAAGCACCACCGGCGGCTAAGCAAGGTGACCCAAAGAACCCCTGCAAGAAACGCAAGACAATGAGGCCTGGAAAGTTACCCACGAGGGCAGTCGGAATAGAGAGGATAACAAACAGGGCATAGGTGATGATGTAGATGGGGTTGCGACCAATGCGTGGAATCTCGCTGAGAGGTGAAAAGAGCAGTGGACCGACGCCGTAGCCTAGCACGTACATGGCGAGGCCGAGGGTTGCTTCCAGATTGCTGACGCCAAACTTTTTCATGACACCTTCGGTTGATGAAGAGTAGATTGCTGAACTCAGGTAGACGACTGATGTGTAGAAGCAGATGAGAAAGGCGACGAAGCCACGGCGTGAGTTGGACCAGTTGTGTGGGTTGGCGGTATCTTTTTCGTTGTACCATTCGACCAAGATGGTGCCATCTGCGGTTGTCTTTGGTGCTAAACGGTTGGATTTGTCTTGGAATTCCGTCTTCTCGAGATCCAGGTCGGCCGCGTTGTTGGGGTGCTCCTCTATCCTCTCTTGCTCGTTAGAAAGGGTTGAGGATGAAGCTGTATCAGGTATCCTGTCGGGTCGTGCATCTCCCATCATGCGGACCCATGGCTCGGGAAGCTTGAAGTCTGGCTGTTCTTCTGGGTATTTGAAAAAGCGATTGTTGGTGAAGAAGCGCACAAGCTGTCCCAAGGGGGCGTCTCGAACGACGTCGTAAACTGACTCTCCAAACGCCATCTTGACTCGCTGACTGCTGGATGAGGTTCAACGAGAAGGTATCTGCAACAGGCTATGCAGAAGAGTAAAGAGTGTCTGGAATGTCAGGGAGTAGATGACATGGATGGAGGAGGCTCTCTACACTTATACAGCATCGACGGCTGCGAATGCCGCGAGGTTCCCTTAGTAACATTTCCAGTAGATGTCGTGCTCATTTCGATATTCTAATCGTTATCCGTAGAGATGAGGATAAAAAATCTGAACGAGTTATCTCCTTGCCTGCCCGGGGATTGCCATTGGGTACGGAGCAGGGATCCAGACCAATTATGATCAGTCTCTTCCTACACTCACCAAAATTAAGATAGAGAATTAACCTATTCCTGTATTATTTTGATAGAGTCTTAGATAGTGCTCTAGCAGCTGCAACACCGTTGGAGTTGCTCGGGTCTTTAGACAAGAGACTGCCCGATTGGGTAATCCCCACAAGCCACATCCGCGTGGCTGTCGGATGTCGCTCACAAGCGCCGCTTGATCGACCGGTAAGTTATCCCGGGCTCCGGGCCCTTCATAAGCAAGACAATGACAAATCAAATAATCACAGAGACAACGTTTGCCGCTTTGCCCGCTTTGCCCGCCGTTCCGACTGTGTTCCTTTTAACTACCTACCGCCGACTTCGGCACTTCATTGACGTATTGACGTTATCATCGGTAAAGGTCGAGTACGGTTCTAGTGGAGATTCGATGAGATTTGCCCGACGCTATGAAGATGAGTTCAGAGACACGAAGCCGCAATTCGAAACGAAACCCGACTGCGTGTGAGCATTGCCGGGCGGCTAGAATTAGATGCCAAGCCAGTAAGCAGCCAGGAGTATGTGAAAGGTAATGCATTAAACAAATTGCATCTGTCACTTTCATGCTCATTGTCTCTGTTAGATGTCTCGCCTTGAAGAGAGAGTGCATCGCCCGCACTAAGCCACGGCCGCGCCGGTGGGAGCGCAAATGGGGGTAAGAACCATGCTCCTCTGATCTCTAGATGATTTCTAACATGATTTCGGTATCTAGAACTGGAGAAAGTGGACCTTCAACACAGCCAACTGCCACCTTTAGCATCAACTACACCGTGCCAGGTAAACCGGATCTCAATGATAACCTACAAACCCTGCGGGAGATGCATGAACAGGCCATTGACGGCGTACTGGAAGATGAAGACGCTTTTGATGGCTCGCTAAGTATAAGCCAATCAACCAGCTCTCGAGGACCCTCAGGTTTGGCAACCCAATCTCATCCAATATCCGACATTTGGCGTCAACCTTTATTCGACATGGCATCCGCGGAATCCTTACTCAACACTTTCATGTCCATGGTTGATTACCTACCGTTTATGGTATTTCCTGACGACTGCAGCGTTTCGCATCTTGCTGCCACAAACCCTTTTACTCTTCTGTCCATCTTGACAGTAGCTTCGGGTTCTCAGATGGTGCAGAAACACGCATTATATGATGACGAGTTTCGAAAAGCCCTGGGTCTGAAGTATGTCTCCGGTGGAGAGAAAAGTCTCGAACTCCTTCAGGGTGTATTGATATACTGCGCATGGTATGTCTTATTGTTTGAATGAGTTGTATGCATCTCCGACTGACATCGCCAAGGTATCCCTTTCACCTGCGGCCCAAGAATGGACAACTGGTTCAGTGTTTGCGAATGGCCGCTGATCTCGTTCGCGACCTTGACTTGGACCAAGATTTCCTCATGATGCCTGATTCATTGGATCGGAAAGCCACAGACGATGAACTCGACAAGATTCGAGCATATCTTGCATATGTATATCTTGTTTCCACGTAAGGCTCAAAGTCCTCTATTTCAATCTGCAAATGATTCTTACTCTAGTCTAGGTACATTGTTGTATGGAGAGGGGAGAGAGATTTACCGATTAATCGTCCGCCCTGGGCCAGCACAGCCATCGACATCCTCCAAAACAACGCCCAGGTCGACGGCGACTACACACTCGTGGCTCTGGTCCGCCAGTCTAACATTATTTCCGATGCATCGAAAGTCATCAATGAGGAGGGCCAGACGGTAGAAAATAGTCAACTAATTTTGACTGATCTTCGACAACAACATCAGGAATTACAGGATAGCATGAATCACCTAATGGGATCTGGTACGTCGGAATGGGTGAGTGCCAAGATATGGGAAAGTGACTGACTCAGTGATTAGGAGCGACAAGAATGCAAACCATGTTTATTGATGTATTTCTTGACTGCGGGAGCTTACTTGTTTTCCCCGTAGCCAAGACCTTCTTGTCTGCCAAAAGAAGTTGCTTTCCTCCACCGTTATCCAACTTGTGCAGCGCTCCGAAAAAGATCAGATCTTACCTGGACTATGTCAGCGAACTAGAAGATTCGTCACTCCCTTCATTCACAGTCAACGACTGGACTCGGTTTATCGTCATCCTTACGCTGGCGTTCCGCTTGTCGTTCCCGCTTTCTCTATGCCCTGATTTTGACTTAAATTCTGCCCGCTCTGAAATTCAGCTGGATCAATTTCTATCTAAAATGTCGGATGGTGCAGATATAACAACTTCAACCGATCTTTTGTCGGCTAGTCGTGCCATGCTAGGCCTCGCCAAGACGAAATACGACCGCCGGCTGGAATTACTTGAAAAACCAGCACCAGTAACTCCGGTGAGCAGGGTTTTTGGGTGTCCTATGATGGACGGAAGCTTGAGAAGATCCGTGGAACAATGGGACCACAACTTCACGAACTTATCAGGCTGGGCCGAGCCGAAAAATCCCCCCTTATTTCACGATGTATGGGCGACGATGACTATGGGATGGGGAAATGTTGGTGACATATCTTGGGATGCAGTTGATGAGGGTTTGTATACATCTTGAAAGCGGAATTTCTATTGGTTTCAATGCCGAATCTACGAGAGACCGTCAACCACAGCAGTATAAGATACAGCTATTAATACAAAACGGCATCAAAACTCAATACTGAGAAAACGGGCTTAGTTCTGACAGTTGGCAAGATGACCCCGTTTTGTATGTCACTTGTCGGAAAGCTCAGAAACGATTTTGGATAGTCAACAGGGCACTTCAATCGGATAAAATTTTCGAATTCAAAGCGTCTGTTTGAAAACCCCAAGATATTTCCTGACTACACTAGTAGGCTTCAGTGCTGTCGTGCGTCTATTATTGTGTTCTTGATACTATAGCCAACGGAAACGCCATTAATACTAGCAACAATTTTGACTACACTCGCTTAGGTCACTTATGGAATCAATGCCCAAACACACTTGTTCCCGAAACCTCCTTATCCCCAAACCAAGACCAGATATCATTGAGCAGCAGCTCAGGCACCTCATAGGCCGCAAAGTGACCACCGTGATGCTGCACAGTTCTCTTGACAACATTTCCTCCTCGCTGCGCCCAGTCCAATGGCATACGGTAACAGAGGTCTTAAGGAAACTGGCTGATGGCGACTGGGACCTCGACCAGCGGCAGAGTACCAAAGTCAAGCAGGGAAGAGCCGGCGAAGCCCCCGTCGTTGAGGACCTCCTTGTAAAAGCGCATACCGCCGTAGGGGCCTTGGATGTAATACATCAATGACCAAGTAATGATCTGCTCTGGAGTCCAGGTCGTGATGGCTGGATCGATGACCTTTGCCATCAAGTCATACATCCACATGGCGTTACCCAATGGTGAGTCCGTCATGCCGATTGCCAGAGTGAGCGGTTCAGTTGATTGCATCAAGCGGTATCCAGAGTCGTGGTTAATGTAGTTCTCGAGAATATTGATGTATGTAACTTCATCATCAGTTGCTTTCCCCTCTGCGAGTCTGCGCATATCATCGTCGTTTGGTTGGATGACCCAGAAGTTGCTGAGTGCTGAGACGACGTGATCCGGAAATAGATGAGACTGGTAACGAAGGGTAACACCACCGAAATCTCCACCTTGAATGACATATTTCGAATAGCCGAGCTGGCCCATCAATGCATCGAAAGCGTGAGCCGTTTCGACGGGACCGAAACCGGGACGCTGAGGTGCAGGAGAGAATCCGAAGCCTGGGATGGACGGAGCAACAACGTGGAATGCCGGGACGGATGCATTAGGGGGGTTTGTCAAGTTGCCGATGATGTGGCTGACTTCTAGGAATGAGCCTGGCCACCCATGGATGAAGAGCAGAGGGATGGCATCCTTCCGGGGCGAACGATGATGAACAAAGTGGAGAGGTACTGGGTAAGTGGCATTATCAATGACGGGTTCGACAATAGTTGTGAACTGTTCCAGCCTTGAAGAACATTAGTATCTCGGGGAGAATCATTTTTGCATCTCTTACTTTTCGTTAATGGCTGCTTCAGTTGCATTCCAATCGTATTCATTCACCCAGAAATCCCTCACAGCCGTGAAGTTTTCAGCACTTGGGCCGTCGCCTTTGATGCCGATAAACACAGGAGCCCTTGCGTGCGCGACCCGCTGTCGAGTTTCCTCGATAAACTGCCGATCAACGTTGATTTCAAATGGCTTGGGTGATTTGTCAAAGGTGGCATCGGTGTTCGGCAGAGAAAACTTGTCCGCAGCAGCAGCGCAAAGGATAGGACCGAAGCCCAATGCAAACAAGTGTAGAAGCATTGTAGAGTTTGAAACGAGTCAAGTTAGAATGAGTTGAGACTTGTTGTGCTTCTGCTTCCACAGCGGCCCTTGTTACGGTATTTATATCACTCATTGCCGTCCTTGTATCGTTTACCAGTCTGCATGGGTCATGCCATTCTACTTGCATGATTTGACCTGATGAACCCCGGCAATTAATTTTCGCTCATCATGCTTCTGGAAACACTTCAAGAAGCTTCTTAGACATCCGAATGATGCCGGTAGATGCATGTTCACTGCAATGATCCACATGCATATCCGAACGGGGACTGGAATGCAAGGCATACGGTAACCCACTTCTATATCCAGGTGGAAACTCTCCATCAACGTTGTTGATTATCAAGATCCAATTGAGAATCGCTGGAAATGTTTAAATGTGCTTACCAAGTTGGAAAATGGGGCTTACAAAGTCGGGGAGACTCAAGTTCGGGTCGTCGGGAGTCCCGAAGCTACATCCGGGTGGGCTACGGATATCGATCGTCATGACATCCGACTTGCAAAATCTTTCACTGTCATCCCTAAGGAACTCTGCAATTATTTAATCAAGCTTCTAGAAGAAATAATTCGTCCTGAAACTTGTCCGCCGCTTCAATTTATAGCCACCATCTGCTGGCATTGTTTTGCATGACAACCTCAAGCTATTCTTTCTCTTCTGCATTGGCCTGCGCCTCCTCTCCATTATCAATCGTCACCAAAATGGCTCCTATCCAATTTGGCATCCTCAGCTTCGCCTACCAGGTAGTCGACTCGGCTGGACCCGCGGATCTTCTCTGTTCAGCCAGCAAAGCCGCCCTCCAAACCATTCGAGAATACGTCCCCATTGATGACGAGGTCATTGCCCGAGCACCAGAATTTGTCTTCCATCATATTAGCCCAACGCTAGATCCCGTCGACCTGGGAACTCTTAACGTGAAGATTGTCCCTACAACGACTGTGGATGAGTGTCCCGAGTTGGACATCTTGCTCGTTGCAGGGCCACACCTGGGTAGCTTTAATCTAAGTCCCAAGCACGCTGATCTCATCCGGAGACACGTTGCTGCTGGAAAGCTTGTATTTACGACATGCACTGGTGCGAGCGTCGTCGCATCCACGGGGGTTCTAGACGGGCGAAGGGCAACGGTCAACAACATCGAATACGAGTATTCGAAGAAGTTCTGGCCAAAGGTCAACTGGACAAATGAGAAGAAGTGGATTATTGACGGCGATATCTGGACAGGATCTGGAGCCGTCGCTGCGATGGACATGGTGGCTCACTGGCTCAAGGAAAACCATGGCATGGATGTGCTTATCCAGGCTGCTGCCACTTTGGACTATGAGCCACGAGATGATGATGATTTGTTCACTGTGCTTCCACAAAGATTTAATTCCAGGGGCGACAAGATTTCTACTCATGTATTTAGATATCATTAACGGTGATGGATAATCAGCAGGTAGAACACATCAGTAGAATGATTAAAAAGGAGACTAAGCAAGAAGAATATACATGTGTTTGATAAGCTGTGTGGTTGGTTTCAATTCTAGGATATGCTTGGAATTTACTACCCTCGCAGTCTATCAGGACAAAGTGTCAGTAAAGCATCAGTATCTTGACAAAGAACCACACGTCTTCGAGTCAAGCATTGTCATGAAGGCAAAGGTGGCATTGAACCATATTGCGCGTCAAGCGATCAGGTCATCCAGGCTAGTAGCTCTACCTCAAGACATACTGTTAATCGAAATCAATCTCTGATGGGCGCTGAAGAAGCTGCAGAAACTGCCACAACGGCCACAACGGTTCGTCGTCGTCGAGAAGTATAGTAAACAGCATAAACAGCAATGCCCATAAGAACAAATAGAACAAGAAGCAACAGATCATCCTAGCAAATTTCATTATCTGCCAACAACAGCAGAGGGCGAAAACAGCCAGCAAAGCTCCGCTAAGGACAAGGTCGAGGACAATGAGAAAAAGCATATCTGCAGTCTCTCTTCTGTAGAGCTTTTGGGGTCTTGTTGGGAATTGTGGTGGTTCAAACTTGGGTCACACTGTTGACGAATGCTTTGACGTTGCTGAACCAGTTTTGATGTGTGGATGGAGAGTCCTATCGAGTTGGCGGTGACGGTCTTTTTTATAGCTCTTGTGACTTGACCAGTAATGAAACCAATGTTTGGTCTTCTAGCTCAGTTATCCCATCGAGGGACAGGCTTCAACTCTAACAAAGAAAACACCATAGCCAATGTTCATGTGTTCTACTGTAGGCAACCATTGTTCCCCTCCCTTTGTCCTTGTTGTGACTGATGGCATTGCAGGCTTAATTAGGAACAATGAAGGTTGTCACACAAGGCCCTGCCCGCCTCTGTATATACCCATGCGGCAGGAAAAAGGAATAAAAATAAAGGAACTAGATACCGGGAAGTTGGATACAGCCTTGCTCAAGTAAATCCCCCCGTACAGCCCAACTTAGTCTGTTCACGCACAAGCAAGCGATATTATTAGGCCCTCAAAGAAGTTCTTCTTGAGAGCATGGTGAAATCGTGGCTTTACAGGAGAATCTATACCCCGTTCTTACCAATGGTTTATGATACGACTGCCGTTTCCCTTGCAAAGGAGTCATCTTTGGCCCGTGAGGCTAGACCGCGTGAGTGTTAGCCACTCCTTGAGACATAACCCCGTATGTTTCGTGCAACTAAGTAAATTTAACCACCAGATGAATAGATCTACGGTCAAGTAGATAGATTAACTTCCTCTCTTTACACAGGAAGAGATTTGCGGGGTTGGGCTTATGTCATTTCCGACCACGCGAAATCAAAGCGTTGACACAATGTCATATCTTGGAACAAACAGAGAAGTGGTGTATTGGGAGGGGCTGGGTGAGGTTGGTTTTTGATTAGGCTTAAAACTTTAATTGAGAAGGAGGTCTTGGTTGAGTGGTTGGGTGATAGCGTGGCAACAGTGACATCCCGACCCCTTATTTTTCCCATTTCACACAATGTGAGAAATTACAATGAACGGTGACATGCTGTAAGACAATGTATGATTTTGTGTAATTAAAAGGACCTCTGTTTGGACCCGAAACTCAAGGCTTGCATCATATTACACAACGCTCTGACTCTGACTCTCGATCTAAAACCAACCATGTTTCAAACCATGCTACTATCCAGAACCCAAAAACATGCCCGCTCATTCGTACCACAGATAGAAGACAACAAGGCTTCATCACCTTGTCCGACTATCGGCCCCCAACCCACCATTGCCTGGGAAACTCCATGCCCCATTTCGTGGTCAGACTCCGGAGCTCCTCTTCTGTCCCTGGCACGACGTTTATGAAGATTCTTCCGTGTTCTCCCTCGCTCATACTAGGTTCTGAATGCACTGCACCAAAATCCCTTCCGACTCGAAACACTGAACACTCTCCTGGCATGGCTGCCTCGACGCCCAAGGGCTTCATAGTCTGAGTGAGCTCCTCCCTTACGGCTTCGGCAGCAGATGCGCAGCCGACACAGCGAATACTTAGGCATTCATGTTCTGTGCTGGCTGCTACTCGCGCATTTTCTTGTCTTTTTCGGGCTGATGGTTGGTGCTCTAGGGGGATGAAAAGAGTTGAAGGGCCGAGAAGTGTTGTGCATATCTTCCAGTTGGTTCCAGAGTTTCGTTCACCATTCTTGTACTGCGACTTGAGGCCTAATCTTGTACCAGGAAGGTTTCCCTTTGAAAGGTCGGAAAAGAAGAGTTCATCGGTGTGCCATCTCGGACGGTCGTACTCATGAGTTGGCGTCGTAGCCCGAATAGTGAGCATGTAATGCTTCAGACCTTTGCTGACAAGCAGAGAGTTGATGTACCTCAAGAACGGGAGAAACCTCGAATGAACAGAACCCGTAAAAGTCGCCGCGGCAAATTCATAAAAGTTGGCAGGGAGCGCCGAGTCCGGATCAGGCGATGAGAATGGGTCGAGCAGGGGACCGCAGTAGCACCAATACGCGGCGCGCTTAACCGTGACCGTCTCCTCTTGGTCTTCGACGGCGCGGTACTTGAGGAAGCTAAAGTCTTTGTTGAACGCTTCTGCTACGGCTGTTGCCATGATGGTTTCTGGATGAGATGCAGATGTAAACAAATATCGGTGACGACCATGTCAGACCACTTTTGTCGGTTAAATACCATGGCTGAATCCTTCCGCATGCCTGTAGCGTGACTAAGCAGATCTGTTGGTTGCGAGGCTTTGAGGGCAGGATTGAGATAAGAGGCACAAAAAATCTAGAGTTCTGTTGTCTATGAGATGTTACTGCACTTTCTCTCGGTGAGAGATAGGTTTAAAGGCTGTTCATGATGTAGTGCATCGGGGTCGCCTCCGATCGGCTCCGCTTTTACGGGTTTACTCCTTTCTCTAGTCCAAAGTAGCTCATCTTGACATTGATCATGCCATCTGTCACGACTGGGTGGTCATGGATCTGCGTTTATAGATAAGCTTAAGTGTCTCGCGATCTATCAGAAATGACCCACCTGGGGACGAATATGGCCAAGATCTCACTGACTCTGAGCATGAGCGAACTTGCAGTCCACAACCCCTCTTGGTATACATACTGACATGACGATTTGGCACATTGCTGTCGAGAAGGGCTGCTCGGGTATTCTTTTTACATGATCATAATAACAAGAAGCCAGAATATCAAGAAATCAGCGAGTAGTGACACATCTCTCCCGATTCCGCTCGGTGGATGACCTATCATCTTGAGAGTCTCTCCCACCCCCAAGAGTTGGAGGCTCTGCCACTTGTAGTGCAATAAGGGGACCAGCTAGATCATACAGACCGTACCTTAAGCACTCGGCCTATTCCCAAGATTGGCTTCCGCCTTAATATTGGCTGCACTTCCAATGTTGCATTGAATCTCGAACATTGACTTCCTGGGGTGGCTTCATTTGACCGCATGAAACCTGCGAACTCGGCCTTGGCTACTATGCATCCGTCCTAATAAGTCCGTTCTTCCACCAAGAAGTCTTCGCAATTGATGAGTCATTTTCCTTCTTGAGGCTGACAGTTCAACGCCGGTCAAACTCCATAAACGCATGGTTCCACTTGCCAGCATGAACGACATCTGCCTCCTCGTTGGACTGACTTGACAGCGATATATGACTCGCCAAGATTTCCTTATGGCATGAGGTTGGATTTCATGAGCCTTCGGCTCTTGGCTAAGCTGACTAGTCGTAGTGAAGGCGGGCCGGCGCCTGATGATCCCACACTTAAACCAGGAATAGCCATGTTCAATCTACCTGATCAGAGATAAAGCCTCAGCTGCGTACTCTTTCGTCCGCTTACATTGCCTTGCCAAGTCGTCGGTGCCTGCCAAACGCTTTGTGTGCTTGCACCCTGGTATTGGCGTCATCGTCTCCACGTGGCAGCCATCTCGTCCTACGGGCCGCCTCGGGCGCCAGGACGGAAGATTGGCGTCTCCCACTCGGGTTGTGGGGCCGTATTCGGCCATCGGTCGGTGAGGGATGGTATGGGTGGGATAATGGGTGGGATCTGGATTCATGAGTGTTAGGGTGGTTGTGTTTTGTCTTTATGGAGGAAGTCCAAGATGGTTCAGTGAGATACGATCATGGTTCTTAACGCTTTAGACCCGAATTACGCTCTTCTTTCATCTATAGAACTGGCTTACAACCGTGTACTAATGTACATGATAAGAAACGAACCATTCCAGCATGAATGCAGGTGTCATGATAGTGGCTCATTGATGTCGTGCATCTTTCCGGACTCGGACTGTTAAATCCGAACAAAACGTTATCTTGGCAAATCTCCTAGTGCCGATACTGGTTCCCGAGTCAAACGGCCGCAGAAAAACGTTTATCCCACAATCTGTACCCCATACTCTCATATTTGATGGGTTGCCGGTGACGTGATGCGGTGGGATAATTATGCATCCCTATTCGACCCCGGCTTCTGCCCCACGGACACATAGGACACAAGTCTTGACTATAATTGCGTGATGGCACCAAACACCGTCGGGGCCGCTCCGATCAAGGCTGTTTCAAGGATACGATTAACCTCTGTTAGGTATTGAACAGGCCATGGGAGTGCATCTGCTCCGATGGAGTGGGCACATGTGTGGGACACCTCCAAAGACCTTGTTGCCCCATACTTGTATCTCTACTTTCGTGCCTTTGATCTGGTAGCCGAAAGGTCGGAGGATCCAGAAAATTAAGCATATTTTTTCTCTGATCCTTCCGTCACGTCATCGAGGTGACACTGCTTTGGCCACTTGGACAGTATCAGGAACTACTTATAAGTTCATGAACTGCAGTCTTTTGCAGAGAAAAGAAACCCCCAAGACAGCCACTTCCTCTAGCCAAGACTTGTTCAACGGTTGCCCAGTTTTGCCCAGCCTTAGCACACCATGTCTGTGCCCTACGACGACAAAGACGCTGGGCGTGACAATGCCTCATCCAAGTCAGAGCCCTCTGCGACTGTTGTCGTCAGAGGGAATGAATCTGATAGTGATGATGGCTTACCGCCCAAGACTTGGCGATCTTACATTTGGGATACTCTGGACAAGTCCCCTGAGGAGCGCAAGTTCTTGTTCAAGCTTGATGCTGTTATTCTCACGTTTGCTTCTCTTGGCTACTTTATCAAGAACTTGAATCAGATCAACATCAACAATGCTTATGTATCTGGCATGAAGGAGGATCTGAACATGCATGGCAATGAACTAAATTACATGCAGACGCTGTGGACTGTCGGCTACGTAATTGGAGAGATTCCCAGGTAGGTTGACATGATGAAAAAAGGTAATTGAGGTTTACTAATACGGTCTAGTAATCTACTGCTCACAAGAGTTCGACCTTCCATCTGGATCCCCGCTTGCGAAGTCACCTGGTCTGTCTTGACCATCATCATGGCCAAGTGCACCAACGTCCAACAGCTCTACGCACTCCGCTTCTTCATTGGCTTGGCAGAAAGCACATTCTACCCAGGTACGCAGTACTATCTATCTATCTATCTTCAGGCTCGGATATCCCATCAAGGGCTGGGCTTCCTTCTTTATTTCTCGATGACGTCTCCGTCGTACACAAGTGCCAGACTTCAACCACAACAGCACAAACAACATCAAGACATTATAGCATCATGTCCAGTGCTAACCAGTGGCTCTCAGGTATGCAATATATCATTGGATCGTGGTTCAGAAAAGATGAGCTTGCGAAGCGTTCATGCATCTTTCATGCCACCGGCAACATTGGCAGCATGTTCTCGGGATACCTCATGGCGTCTGTGTACCGCCTCGATGGCGTTCACGGCTTTAAAGGCTGGCAGTGGCTCTTTATCATTGACACTGTCATCTCACTTCCTATCGCTATAGCCGGCTTCTTCTTCTTCCCCGACGTTCCTGAAATCACTAAATCGTGGTATTTCACCAAGGACGATATCGCCCTTGCGAAGCGACGCATGGAGTTGGAAGGAAGAGCGAACCGTGCCCCTTTTACTTGGGGCAAGGTCAAGAAGATTTTTACCAGCTGGCATATTTATCTTCTTACCCTCTTGTACATCCTTTTCAACAATGGTTGTGGCGGCATGGCTCAGCCTGCCTTCCAGCTCTGGTTGAAGGGTGAGGGATACAGCATTTCTCAAGTCAACACTTACCCCACGATTCAGTCTGCCGTGGCAGTCGTTACAACTCTGATGTATGCCTGGTTTTCTGATTCCGTCTTCCGAGGCAGCAGATGGCAACCGATTCTGTTCTCGGGTACTTTGCTCACAGTCTTTTACGCGAGTCTGGCGGCGTGGAATATTCCTGACGGATGGAAGTGGGCTTGCTTCATCCTTATCGGTATTGGTGGAGGCATCAGTGGATTGACCTTTGCCTGGGCCCATGAGATCTGCAATGATGATAACGAAGAAAGGGCGTTGGTGGTTGGAAGCATGAACGAGATGGCCTACGTCTTCCAGGCTTGGCTGCCTCTTCTCATTTGGAAGACAACCGAGGCACCGCAGTATCCCAAGGGCTACGCTACCATGGTTGCTTTAGCCATTGCGATGGCTGCTACGGCGATTGCTATTCGGTATCTTCATAGAAGGGAGTTGGTGGCAAAGAGGGCTGCGGCTGCTGTGGGTGAGAGCTGAGTTGCCTGGTGCATACCTAAGATGTAGACAGAAACTCGAAGAGCCAGGCATGCTTCAATGGTTGAAGAAATGCAAGCATTTCTGTCTTGGGAAGGCATGAATTGTCTTAAATAAATCGTCAATTGGACTGCATGCTCTAATTTGGCCAATACGAATGATTGTATCAGGATTGCGTGCTGCTACTACAAGACACACATCTAGCCCGACTATAACGTTGAACAACCAACTGTAGAACCCATAAACATCATCCCCCAACTCCTCTTATCAGCATTCATCATACCCTACAGCAAAGGCGTCAGTCGGCGTCGAGTTGGGATAGCCCGTTTTGTGACATAATCCTCAAGATGACGTGCTCAACCCGGTCCCATCTTTCGCCCTCTTGGATGCGCGAGAGCGCACACAATAGATGGCTCGAATGACCCATCGGGAACAAACGCGGATGAAAGAGGCGAGTCATTTTCGACATCGTAAGAGGATGGGCCTGTCTGCTTACAATTAGTATTTCCGGGTCGGTCGTTTATATGGATGGCGTGCCCGCGTTGAGTCCACTTGCAACTGTTCACAGCTGTAGCTTGAACCAATTTCAGCTTTGTTAACGCAATGAGTCCTTATCTTACGAATGGCCGGTCGCCATCCCCTGATGAGCCTGTCAAGTTTGGTCCTGGCACCAAAGTTGCCGTCGTCGGCGCTGGAGTGAGCGGCATCTGCACAGCCGCCTATCTTCTCAAGAACGGAGCCGATGTAACCGTTTTTGAACGATCCGGGGTCACGTCTGGGGTATGGCACTACGACGACAGGGCACCAACGACTACGAAATACCCCAGCGAGAAGCCCTCGGCCGGCGACTATGTGACCTCACTCCCTGGACAGTTCCTACCAAAGACCGCCCCGAAAGCCAAGAACGGAGACATTTCTCATCCTCTTGAAAGCGAGGACCCTGAGATTCGTGAAGTCTCTTTTTCTCCCCCAGGTCCGGCTTACTTTGGCCTGCGAAACAACGTCCCTACAAGTCTACTCTACAGCAACCTCGGACCCTGGCCAAAGGATACCGAGGACATCACCAGCCACGTCAACATCCAAGACTATCTTCAAGGACTTAGCAAGGAACATGGTGTTGATGACGTGACAATCTTCAACACTCGAGTCGAGGATGCCAAGAAGAGCGAGGATGGATCCCACTGGGCGATACGGACGATAACCCACCTAAAGGGCGACGGCCAACCCCGCTTCCTCGAGCGCAACTGGAAATTCGATGCTTTGGTCGTGGCATCTGGTCACTACAACCTCCCTCGTATCCCTGATACGCCTGGCCTTGCTGAGTGGAAGGCTCACTTTGGTGACGACATCATTCACACCAAGCAATATCGTCGCCCGGAAAAGTACGCCGGCAAAACGGTGCTTGTAATTGGTGGTGGTGCTTCAGCTTATGATGTTTGTCGGGAAACTAGCGAGACTGCCAAGCGCGTGATTCAATCAACAAGGGGCGGCGATTTTGATTTGCCCCCTGCCATGTTCCCAGAATCTGTTGAACATGTTGGCGGGATCGAAAAGTTTGTCCTGGAGAAGGATGAGTCTGATCCATCGGTGCCCGTGAAGAGTCACATCCTGCTCAAGAATGGGGAGAAACTTGAGGGCGTCGACGGTATCGTCTTGGCAACTGGATACCTCACCTCTTATCCTTTCCTCTCACAATACCATGGAGATGATGTACCTTTGGATGAAGCAACGGAGGATATCCTCATCACATCAGAGGGAAACATGGTGCACAACCTACACAAGGACATCTTTTACATCGAAGACCCTTCACTCTCTTTCATCGGCGTGCCTTACTACACGGCGACATTTTCTCTCTTCGACTTCCAAGCCCAGGCGCTGGCAAGAGTCCTGACAGGAAAGGCAACACTTCCGAGCCGTGCGTCGATGAGGAAGGAATATGAGAATCGCGTTGCTGCCAAGGGACGCGGACGGAAATTCCACAGCTTGGCCGATGACGGTCTCGAGGTGGACTATGTGAACGATTTGCTGGAGTGGGCCAACTCAAGCCTTGTAGATGACAAGACCGAGCCACTGCTGGGACATTCTAAGGAGTGGCTTGATACGTATAGGACGGCGAGGGAACAGAGAAAGTTGCTGCGTGTAGCCAAGGGTGTTGAGCCAGAGGGACTTTGGGCGAGACCGAGTGATCTAGCACAGGCTTAAGTAGATAAGAAAACTTGGATAGTGAAATAGATATGATTTTAAGCGCTGCAGCACGCAACTAGCCTAGTTTCAAGGTGGTGTCAACTTGCTACACCCGCCAAGGTCTAGATCCAATGTCACCGTTTCATGCAGGGGACGGGATCTATCTTGAGTTGCTTAATGACTTGCAGGTTAGTTGTGGGTGTACTCCTGCAGGGGAAATGGGGGACAGGGCGGCTATGCAAGAAGAGAGATCTTGGGTTCAGTGTGTTTGGTATCAGCTTGGCGTATCTCATGCACAGGTAATTCCGGAGGCTTGGTTAAGGGGATATGAAATGGTGGAGATGGGTAGAGCTTGACCGAGAGCTCGGATCTGGTGTGGTCTTCTATGTAGGGTAGCTTTGGGCTCGCGTCGACAATAACGCTCATGGATGCTACGCATTTGGTTGTGGTTATTCTATCTAGTCTCTATCGAAGCCATTTTTCTGCCCAGTCATTTACGCGGAGAACCGGATCAGTACACCTCAGATCGAAGGTACTCTCATACTCATGGTCCAATAAAAACTTCACGCATAAAGTGATGCCTCATGCCTTCTCGCATTACCTGGCAGCCATAGTCAGCTCACGACCTCCCCAAGCCATGACAAAACAATTGCTTCACCAACGACGTCATGTTACCAAGATCCGCTCTCACCATCACTGACCTTGATGAATTTACCCTGATGTCTCTCGTGAACTCGCCACGCCAAGCCCGCGAGAGCCGTACCGAGAACATGGATTCAACTCGGACGTGGGATGGAAAAAGCGTGGCTTGTGTGGGACAACGGGATTAACGACGATCTGTGAAGAATCAAGGTCGACCATCGGAGAAAGACTCGATCGGGCTAGTGGATGCATCCTGCACTATCGAGTCCTTCAAGGTGTTGTCCCCTCTGTAGGATGCATATGCCAAGAGGCCGAGGCAGGTCGAGTCAGCCGTGAGGATGAGGAAGAGGGCGAGGATCTTGACTAACGAGAAAAACTAGAAATTCTATTTGGTAAATGCCTCACCGGGGATCCATACACGGTCCAGCTTGTCCACAGCTCGTGGGGGAAAAGAGTTGCCCAAACAAGCATAAGTTAGAGTCCAACGAGCCAGGGCTTTGGATTTGCTAATGGCTCGCTTTAGGATTGGTACGACGCTCACGCCACTAGAGGCATCTAACTCATGAATTAAGCATATTATTTAACTTGAAGTGGCCTGCGTGGTGGGGTTGCACTTGACCACGGATAGTCCAGGTACCTTGATGGTTTGCGTATAGTGGATTCTATGAGAACCCGGATAGTCATGGTGTGACGTGGAGAATAACACTCTCTAGACCATTTTCTTTTCTCTTTTATTCTTTACTCTCTTTTCATTTGTCCAGCCTCCGGAGATGCCGCGGTCAGAGTAAACCAACATGCATTCTCCCCGCTTTACAAACGAGGCTCTTTTGCCATGCGTGATGGGGTCAACCCCCACGAACGGATTCATCGCCGAGAATCCATGAATGATGCTAGCTAGTCAGTAGAGACGGCGTAAGCAATGTTGGTCCATATCCTTGCCTCTTGAGCATTGGCAAGGTTATCATCAAGAGTAAGGTTACTCTATAAATACCCCCGAAACACCTCCTGCATGAACTCTTGTTTCCTCAGCCACTCAGCCCTCATCATCAAGCCAAACAAACAGCCGACAATTCACTGAACCAATCAAGTTCACGCCGACAAGTTTCACTCAAAATGATGTTCAAGTCCACCACCGTCGCGGCCCTCCTCTTCGGAGCCGCCATCGCCTCCCCCATCGTCCCCCGCGAGGAGGCTGCCACCAAGACCGCCGAGGCCCCCAAGGCCACCGAGTCTGTCGGCGCCTACGACTGGGCTGAGGGCTGGAAGAAGTCCTACCCCATTCACCAGTCCTGCAACTCTACTCTGCACCGTCAGCTTGCCAACGGTCTCGATGAGGCTGTTCAGCTGGCCACACACGCCAAGGAGCACATCCTGCGCTTTGGCCACAAGTCCGAGTTTGTCCAGAAGTACTTTGGCAACGCTTCGACTTCTCAGCCTATTGGCTGGTATGAGCGCATCATTAACGCCGACAAGACTGGCATGCTCTTCCGTTGCGACGACCCTGACCGCAACTGCGCTACCCAGGACGGTAAGTAACTCCATACACTCACATGAGAACACATCTAACAAGCTACAGAGTGGGCTGGCCACTGGCGAGGTGACAATGCTACTACTGAGACTGTCATCTGCCCTCTCTCTTTCGAGATCCGCCGCAACCTCGACCAGGTTTGCAACCGTGGCTACACCGTTGCCGCCTCTAAGCTCAACACCTTCTGGGCCACTGACCTGATGCACCGCATCCTCCACGTCCCCACCGTCAGCGAGGAGGTTGTCGACCACTTCGCCTCTGCCTACACGGAGGTCACTGCCCTCGCCAAGAAGAACCCCGAGGAGAGCGTCATCGACAGCAACACCCTCCAGTTCTTTGCCATTGACGTCTACGCCTACGACATTGCCGCCCCTGGTGTTGGTTGCACCGGTGAGCCCGTGGAGGAGGAGAAGAAGGAGGAGGCTAGCAAGACTACCGGTACTGCTACCCCCTCTGCTACCAAGGAGGCTCCCAAGGAGTGCCACACTCACGACGACGGTGTTGTCCACTGCTCTTAGGTTTTGACCTAGCCTGGAACTCTGTTCCACTCTTCAACAGTTGACTTCATCTCGCAACCTTTATATAATAGACATTTAGATGATAAACGAGCGATGCCCGCATGAGCATGGCGCACATTGTTTCACTTATGTTTCTCTGATGCAATACGTGATCGTGTAGATTTTGTGCAGTATGCGATTGTATATGACCAAGGTGAAATAACCAATCCACCACCCTCTTGGATTCTATGAGAAGAAAATTTGGATCATCATCATCAAACCGTAACCCTCAACATCAGTTCTCGGTGAACAATCTAAGCTTCAGGCTTCCTGGCATAGACAGCACAACTACAAACACGTTAGCACAAACAACATACAACAGACGAGGTCACATACATTGGCCAATAGGCGTGAATCTTGGGGTTATTCCAGTCCCGTCTCAAGTCGGTCAAGAAGACCTCAACCTCCTCGCGGCTCCAACCCAGACCTCTCGTAAAAGGGGCCATGGTCAAAGCCTCAAGAGCAGAGCTAGCATTCTCATTGTTCCAAGCACCGAGCTCCTTGAACTTCTTGTCTTTGGGCCAGCGGTTAGACGGCCACTTGAATCGCGTCTCGATAATGTCGACAAAGCCGGCTTCCTTGAGAAGATCCTTGAACTTGGTGGTTCTTTCGAAAGAGCGGTTGAACTTTCCGGCTGCCTCGTCTAGGAGTCTGCACCACTTGTACATGGTGGTATCTTCAGTTAGGGTTCCGTCATCACTGCCCATGATAACATCTACATCCTGCAGCTCGACATAGCCGCCGGGGGCGAGGTTCCTAGTTATGTTAAAAATCAATGAAAGAGATAAGGACGGTTTTATCTTACTTGAAGATCTTTTCCAGGTATGACTGCCAATTCTGAACGCTAAAGTTCATGAATCTGCTGTGGATGTAATCAAAGGGCTCACTGTAGGTCCACTCCTCGTCGATATCATCAATCTCGAACTGAACGTTGGGGGGAACGCTGACATTCGGTTAGTAGTGTGCTGTGTTGAAGCTAGGTAAACCCATACAAGCTCGGCTGGATCGGCGAAAGGTCAACGCCGATGACGGTCGCATTAGGGTGCTCATCACCAAAGTCAATGGCCCAGATACCAGTGCCGGTACCTACATCAAGCACACGCTTGACCTTGGAACCAGGGAGGTTAGGAGGGCTCAGACCAAGTTTGTTGTCAAAGGTCAGAAGGCAAAGGTTGTGCTGGAGATCTGGTCCGTGTCAGCGAGAAAAAACACTCATCTAGTTCACAGATCGTTCTACCCAGTCTTTCGCTTTCCTCATCGTCATTGGGGAGGTTGTATTCTATTATTGGCATGTGAGCAAACATTGTATCAACCAACAAGCCATGGCGTCGTGGCTGTATGCGGGTGTGGTGCACAACGTACTTCCATCCTTGTACCTATGGTATGTTCTACCGTTCTCGTGTCTATAATCGAGAATGGAGCTTCTCAAGCTCTCAGTGGATGAAGAGGCATCCTACTAATCATAAATAACGCATCCTCATTGCGAAGGAAAGTCCCCGTACCAGACCAAGGGCAGAGTCAGTGTCACTGGCCTTCACGCACTGTTAGCCAGGGTCCATACAAGGGGGTGACTAGACCAACATCGTCTGCGGGAGCGATAACGGGAGCCCCAACGGTAGTCATGTTGCTAAATCGGGAATAAACCTAGCACGGGATATAGTTGGTTCGCCGAATCGTGACAAAGAGTTCGAGAAGGATTGAGGTTCACAAATTAGCTTCCCCTCATTTTACGAAGCAAAAAATGTGTTAATAAATACCGCAAAAGATCCCCCCTCTCTTGTGCAGGAAATCTCCTGATGGCTACAGGGGTCTTCATCACCAGCTCTCGGGGCCTCGGGGTCTTGGTACGAGCTCTGATTGGTGGTTCAACTGACGACGCCCACCTCGCGTAATACGCCCTGGGCCGTTTGCATCTCATGCCGAGGTAGGGTAAATCATGGTTCAAACAGTCTCACGCGGCTCTTTACTTTGATGCTCTCATTGCTTTGGACCATTTGTGACATGGGAGTTCCTCATCAATAGAATACGACGCATATCACTGGCACTGGCCTTGACAAATTCCCATCAGTGTCTCTCGAGTCTATTGAGCCACAAGAGGATGAGCGTTGTGATTGTCTGAGGCTTGCTGGAGTTCTCATAAAATTCCCTCTTACTATATTATAAGCCTTATACTAAGACATCAAGTTTCACATAGGTGCTAGACAGGCTGGCTGGCGAAAAGATTGCCTCAAGAAGCCTCCATACAGACATCACCGAAAGCCCATCACTCCGTCGCCCTCAAGAGTGCCTTTGCTCCCAGACTGGATATGAATACACCTGATTCAAAGCCGCCCAGAGGAAGATGTTGATCTCGTCCGTGTCTCGCTCTAGGCACAACGTAACTAAACCATATACCTCCGAAATTGCCTGCATTCGGTGGTTCAACGCGTCACAAACCTTACGCCAGGCTGAATCATTTTTTGTGATTAAGCGCACCCTGGGAAAAAGAGCAAACCCGGGCGTGAAACTCTATCTCCGCTGTTCTTGGCACTTGAAATCTCTAGGCGCCTGCTCTGTCCCTTCGTTTCTTTTCCTTCACACACAAACTTCAACTTCAAACCCGCCCCGGAGCTTATCAAACATCACCACGATGGAGCACGCTGCACAGCAAAAGACGACGGCACGCTGGCAAAGAGATGGATGGAATGCTAGAGTACGAAGAGAATTGCCTAACTCCTTGTAAATTTAAATACCTAATTTATAAAAAAGGATTATTAGATAATATAGTTATTAGGCGATTTTTATATATTTTTAGCATAATTTATTGAACATTTTTAGGTACATAAGAGTTAATTATCATACTCGTACTCCTATCTCGTTCTTTCCTTAACCCATGTGGACGGCTTCCACAGCCCATGCCACCTTCAGAATGCCCACCCACACCGTCCAACAGATGCACGATTTCCTTAGATCTTACTCTACTTGGTCCTGCGTTGCCGATCCCCCGGATACCGAGACCACTCTCGAACAGAAGTGGAAGAGTTTACGTCCACTCGACCGTCGCCTGGCCTCAGAGTCTGCCCCGCCAGTTCCCCGACCATGCCGTCCCTGCCCATCTCTCCCTCCCCCGTATCCCCAACAAGTTCCGCGAGAGAGATGCTGTGGACAAGAAGAACAAGGTGGAAGAGGCCAAGATGGATGAAGCCAAGGGCAAAGCGGCTGAGGATGCTCAGAAGAAGGGATACTTAGCGGATTCCTGGGAGAGAGTCGAACGAGCTCTTGCCCAAGGTGATGAATACTTCTTCAAGAAGTATCCCCAGCTCGGTAAATCTTTCTTTCTCCCTTCTTTGGTTTTTCAATGCTGATTTTGCTCTAGAGGGTCTTCCTACGCGGGGTTCGTCTTAGAGTTCCGCCATGTGGAAGATATAAGAACAGGATGGCTCTAACTAAGGAGACGTGGAAGAAATTATGATTTCTTAGACTTAGACTTAGGCATCAGTCAAAGTAGCATCCACAAAGACTTAGCTAAGGATTAATCAATTGGCCGTTGCTTCGTTTCTAAGGCGGACTCGTTACATGCTCGATACTAAACTCCAAAACTCCATTCGCAATACAAACAACAAATTCTCTACTCTAAACTACACCTTCTTGCCTCCTCTAGTTTTGTTGATCTGTGAAATCCTCCTCTACCAGGCGAATACCCTCCAAAATCTTGCCCATATGCGTCTTCTCAATCAGCTCGCAGTCCTGTCGGATCTTTGACATTAGGACCTTGAGGAACCTAACCGGACTCTTTGTAAACCCTGATGTGTTGACCAACTTGCCCACGTTGGTGCCCGGTGGGATGAATCCATCCGGTCCAAGGGTCACTGAATCATCTGAAGGACCCCAAGCAAGACCAAGTGCCTCACACACGTCGACGTACTCGTCAAATGAGATCAGGTAAAGCTGTCCTGCGAAAAGGTTGAGCTGGACGATGATATCCACCGGCATGGGTGCATTCTGGACCTTCTTAGAGACTGTGTACAACCTCAGGTGATCCAGCGGCTGGAATCCAAGGTTGGTTCGTGGAGCGTACAGTCGTAGCGTGACATGTCGAGACGCTTCAATGACCGACAGAAGCTCCTGGGCCTCGAATGGACTGATGATGACGAGGCGCATTTCATCAACCATGCTGTTGCTCGTGAGGATCCACTGGACAGGGCGTTGGAAAGAGTCGGAGTAATTCTTCTTCCCAAAGCGAGCCTTGACGGTTGTGGCGAAGTCGTGCGTGACCCAGATATTGCTTGGGAATTCGTTCACGTCAAAGCATGCCGCAGCAGAAGTCTGACTAAGAGCCTTGAAGGCGGGCTTGAAGGCAGCACACTCGCCTGGGAACTGGCCATCGACAATGAACTCACGCAGACCAGAGTGAACACGATGTGTTTCTGGCTCGACGCGGGCCGGCTTCTCGACTTGTCGTTCCTGTTGGGCCTCAGGGGAAAGCTCTCTCTCTTGCTCTTCGTTGAGCGAACTTGTTTGAAGTTCAATGAGGCCAAACTCTTCGCACCTAGCACGGAACTGTTCGCTTGCATGCGGGCCGACGTGGCCAAGGATGTTATCCAGGCTGGCGTCAGACCTTCGTGGGCGATATCGTTGATCAAGACTCTGAGCTTCAGCCTCCATGAACTGCTGGGCCCACGAGAATCTAGTCTTGGCACTTGACACCCCGTCCCAGAAGCCTTGTTGCTCAAAGAATCGGAGGCCTTGGGTGAGCCATAGCGGCATCGCTCGTCGCAGGTCTAGGCAGGTCTCGGTGATGACCCATGAGATAACATCGGATATCGTGATCTGTTCAGACGACGGCTTATGTCCTCGTTGAAGGAGGATCTTCTGTTCGATCTCGCGTGGGATGCAGAATACCACGGTCTGGCCCTTGCCAAGTTTTCGCATTCGCATGCATGCTATAGAATTGTTAGCGGCAGTCAATAAGGCAAGGGATTGTTGAGAGTGGATGCATACCTTGAACCAGGCGGTCCTTCGTCAACCCTGCACCCAAAGTCACAACAGCTTGGTAGTTCACGGGGAGCTTCAGATCAGTGCCTCTTGTGTGCGCCTCGTCAAGAAAGACCAGGCATTGGTCCATCTGATTAGCAAATGGTGAAGTCTGAAGTTCCTCAACCTTTCCGGATCGGTCAACGACGATAATATCGTCAAGCTCACTGAAGCAAATGACGGCCTGAGTGTTTTCGTCGTCGTGGCGGCTCAACCATGCCTTGGCAAACTCGATGTTGGTGAGGTCGATGACCTGGGCGCCAACGTCGAGGATAACGCGGGTGTTGGAGCTCATCTTGGACACCATCTCCAGAAGGATTTGACTGTCGAAAGTTGCCCCCTTCATTTCTGGTGGCATCAGAGCAATGCCGTTCTCCGGGCGCAGAAGATACTCTAGCACTAGAGCGTTGGTGTGCTTTTGCTCGACAAGGTCCAGCTGCTTGATAGCCATCGGGAGGAGATACCGAGAGTCGTTGGTACCACTGAATCCTGTCGTCGGGTTGGTCTTGACCTTGGCCAAGTCCCATCCAGAAGCCGACAGCTTGTGGGGGAACTCTTTGCACTCCTTCGCAAAGACTAGGCGACAGAGGTAGTAGTCGATAGCAGCCTTGGAATACCGAAGATGGGGGAACACCTCCGTTGTGCTTTGCAGGCGATCCCGGAGATTGATGCCTTCTAGGTGTTTAAAGTGCTCTGGCAGAGTCGGTGCATTCTTGACCCAGACCTGATACTCGAGATCAGCATTGTCAGAGTTAGTCAGCAGATCAAAGGCGGAGTAGAGAGCCTCGTCGTCAAGGCCACTGTAGTAGTAGCTCAGGCAGGTAAGTACAATGACCACATCGGGATGGCTGAACTCGGATCGAGGCGTGGGGTTATCCTTGGCTCGGTAAGGGACGGCGAGCAGGGTCTTGGTCTCTCTGTGGGGATCGGTGCCGTAGTTGACTCTCCATCGCTTTTGTCCAAGAGCAAACGAGAGGATTCCGCCAGACAAGAGTCCACGTAGAAGTAGAATGTGATTCATTGTCGTCTCGCCCCAGAACAGGCTCTGTTCAACCAATTCGACCTCCTCGGGGGACAGCTCCCACTGGGTGATGTATCGTCGAACTGCTTCCCGGATCTTCGGTGGTTGGTGAGCGATAGGGAATCCGCTCATGCCAGTCTCGCAGATGTACTCAGCAACACGGTTGAGAATAGCCTGTTGGGCATCGGGGCGAAGGAGTCGGATCCTTGGAAACCTCTCGACATGTCTATCGTCAAAGTCAATCGACTGAGGAAATTTGAACCTCGACTCGCCACAGAACTTGGCAATCAGTCCCAAGACCTCTTGGATGACGATCCACCGGTCGGGGCTGTGCTCGATCGATCGCTGCTGTCCAAGAGTGTAGATAAGCTCAAACTTTACACTGAAGTTCTCGTCACTCTCGTCGACAATGTCCCTGGAAAACTTGTCAAAGAAGGTTCGGGTCTTCATCATCTGCTCGGAAGCTGTGCCGTTCGCGTTGAGCTGACATTCCGGTTCCATCAGCTGGAATGATAAAAGATGCTCAGGCTGGACCATCAAGACTCCGCCTTCCTCCATGCACTTGACCATTAGTCGGTGAATCACCCCTGCTCGCAGTGTATCCATGCGGATCTCTCTCGAGAATGGCAGCTGATAAACCGGGCGGTCGAGAAGGCCGGAGAGTTTCGAGACCAGCATCTGATTCATTTGCTTGGCTTGCGGCTTGGCCACAATGACTCGAACGAGCTTCGAACCATCGCCAAGAGCTGAAGAGACGATGGGAACAATGACGGTCGACTTTCCTTCACCCATGTTCAACTGCATCACGGCATTCTGCTTGTCGGGAGGTGCCATCATCTGTTGCGCAATCTGCTCCTGGACCTCTCGGATCATAATCTCACTCTCGCACTCCAACAGCAGCCATTCAGGATGTTCGTGGGCGTTCCACCCCTTGCGGCCGGTGTTTTCGAGTTCCCGGAGCAGATCGACAGGCGAATCTTGGAATTTGACGAAGCGTCTCGCCTGCTGAAGAGCAGTGATGGCAAGTGCATACTCGACGATCACACTCCTCCACTGATCACTTAGTCTCCACCATCGAAGCATTCTGAGCTGCTGCAGGAAGAGTATCGGCGAAACTCTAGGCAGAAAATCTGCCTTCCTGAGAGTAGACAGCACAGTCTCAGGAGCGTTGGTCAAAGCCCGAGATATTGACGACATGACCGCGCTCAACAACGAGTCGTAGATAGACTTGACTCGGCTGTCACATTGTTCGAGGTGCTGTTGGAAAAGCGAAGCATGCTTTGAGAGTCTATCGGCATCCAGCTCATTTTCGACATGATCTCTTAGACTCGCCAAGCTCTGCCTCAACTCCCGTACATAGTGATGCTCGTAGACCAACGTTGTCTTGTTGTCAAGGCTGTCGAGCACCTCGGTCAGCTTCTGACTAGTCTCGGCACTAGTTGTCGTTGTCCGGAGGAAGCCATCCAGCGTAGGATCTTGAATATCGACTAGGATCTGAGCCTCGATAGAGCCTTGCGAAAACAGGTCATCGATGGAGACGAATCCCCGGGTGCTTGTCTTAGGGGTGAATCTCAAAGGTACGGGCCCTTCCACGGGTCTAGCTTCCTTGAAGGGCAGATCATCCAAGCCCGAGACAAAGTTCATCAGATACACCTTGAACATGAGATTCCGGTACCACAGCTTCCACTTTTCCATGAGGGTGTCCATTGCATGCGGGACGTTGATGTACGTTTCCACTTCATCCCCCTTAGGGGCAGTCGGGGTCTCGCAAGGCCACTGTTGTCCAACATGGCGCCTAAAATGCTCGATGGCTCGAGTCTTCGCGTCAGCAAAAGATCTCTGACGTCGCTTAACCGTCGCTTTGAGTGATTCACGCTGCTTCTGCGGGAGGTTGGCATCGGGCGACTGCTTAAAAGAGATGGTTGCATCGGTCGCAATTCTTGTCAGCTCATTCACCATCGCTTTGTGACCCTTAGACAAATCGTAGGTGGTATCATCAGGCAAAGAAACAGCTGACAGAGTAGGAGATGTGGCAAGCATGAGGAAGGACTGGACGATCTGAGCGTCGTAGTCAGTGGCGAATGACATAGTCGCAATCCAGACCATCAGCTCAAACTTGCTGAGCAAGGCGTTGTTCTTCTGAAAGGCGTAGTGAATCGCACACCAGTCGGACGAGAGAAAAGTCTTGGGGTTTTCAAGCCACCTAGAGTCGTAGTTAAGCTTGGATGTCGGTGCCTCTTGAGTGAATAGACCGATCTGCTCAGTCTCGAGGAGGCCGTACAGGTGAGTCTCCAGGTGGTGTGAGACAGGCTGGAAGCGAGCGGTGTCGTTGTGGTAGATCCGGAATGCCATCTCACCAGCGCGAGTTGCAGGGCGCGACTCCTGTCCCTGGTCTCTTGCCTGGTACTCAACATCGTGTTGGGTGCTGTAAGTCTCGGCACCAAAGCCTGATACCTTGTGTCGCGATGATTGCAGAATCGCCCGGTTGACAAGCTCCAAGTCGGCATGATTCGGTTCAGTAGGCTCGAAATCACCCTTAGGAAAGAGAAACTCAATGTCCGTAGTCCTCTTCAGAATCTCGTGAACGGCCGTGTAGAAGCGGTCGTCCTGAGTCAAACAGCTCAACTCAGGATACCAGTCCACAATCTGCATACTCTTCTCGCCGTAAAATGAGCGAGATGGAGAAATGTCGGCAATGAGACCCAGTCTTTCGTGTGCGATCTTGGTCAATTGAGACGGCGCTCGGACCGATGCGGACGTGAGAATGTCAAGAGCCTGCTCAGTTCCTGTCCGGCCGAGGAAGGGGTCCGGAAGACAGAATGAAGTGAGTGCGTGGATGTAGGCGAGGAAAAGCTTGCTGTCGACCTTGTTGTTGGCGACGAGACGGCCAAGGAGGTTGTCGATCTGATAGGCCTGTACACGCTGTGCAGTTCCGTGAACGACAAATGCGTCCACATGTTCGTCGAAGCCGTTGGCAACTGACTTCTCAAATCGAACTTCGCCTTCAGGGAGGATCATCAGCCTGCTTGGTGGGCTATGGTTGCTCCGGAGGATGAGTTTGCTGTTGAATCCAACCAGGGTGCCGAGGGATTGGTCTGTATCAATCTGCATTCCACGGAATTGTCGAGAGCTGATGGACGACTCTCCAGACTTCAAGACGAAGTCTAGCTGAAGCCGAGGAGCATGCACATCGAGAAGATTAGCTTGCACATCATACAGCATGTGAAGATCCAAGGAAGCCTCCAAGGGACGCAGTATCGTGGCAATGCGTTCACCCAACTTGCTTGAAGGGGCTAGCAAATACGTCTTGTCATATCGGCTAAGCCTCCAGCTCGCGCCGTGTCGAGCCAATTTCCAATTGTCGTCGCTTGTCTCCCAGAAGTTGATACGTGGTCGAAGCTCGATAACACCGGTGTCGTAATGATGCCAGTGTGCATAATCCTCAACAAACACATGAGGGAGCTCTCCTTTGAAGGCTCTTGATGGTACCAGATCCAGAGTTGAGCCATCCTTTTCCATGCGCACAACGAGATCCTGCTTCGATCTACCCTGAGGAATATCCTGCATCCCAAAGTGCACGGCGTAGCCTTGGATGGGCCTGGTGGCGCAGAATTGCATGCCTGGGAGCGTGCTAGGCATGACGTCCAGGGACAGGGACCCAAAGAGTCTGTTGTAGTCGGTATGCATCTCAAACTCTCGGGGTAGACGCGACAGAGGAAGACCGTTGACCAACAACTCTCCTGTGAGGATGCTAAAGTGTACCCCGATGCGGGAAGAGGTTGTCTCGAGCCAGTAGCAGGTGGATGGGCTCATGGTCCATTCACTATCGGCGACAAAGGCGGGCCAAGATCGATGGATAGCGATGTCGAGACATGAGTTTCCGTTCTTGACGATTTCGCGGATCAGGAATGGGCGAGCGCGATGTAGAGTATACATCCATCTATTATACAGGATGTCGAGGACAACATCTTCGGTCGTATCCTTGATCTTCGAATTGTTGCAGATACCGATAGAGGCCTCGAGCAGGATGGATGCTCCTTGCGAATCAGCCAGAATCTTGGGCAGGTATCTATCATCCACGTTGAATGTGTCGGCGCAGATCAGGGCAATCTTGAAGGCAGTCTCCAGAAACTCCTGTCGCTGGGCGTCATCGGTGGTCTCTTGCACTCTCGACATCAGTCGGCACAGCCACTTGTACGATATCTTTCGACACTGGGCGAGCAAACTGAGGAGCGGCTTCGATAGATGTTCAGCCCCGACCGACAGAAGTCGAGATGTCAGGAACGTAAAGCACCACAGTGACGTGTGCGACTCCCAGTTCTCATGAACCCGGGACACGCACTGGGTTAGGCTTGCCAACATCTGCGAGCCAAACTGCGGGTCCGACAGTCTCGTGTGGGTGCACCGGGTGACGGTCGATAGGGCGTTCGGTCCAGCTTGTAGACTCATCTGAAGTAGGAAAGTAGCAGTCTCGGCTTTGTTGAAGTCTATCGACGGCATGGCAAGCTGTGTGAGAACATTCATCCACTGAATACGGTACCCGATTGGTAGGGCAGCCAAGGCCTTGTATTCGCCCAACGACATGTAGCTTGGGCAGTCCGACAGACTCGAGATGACTGTGTTGGGTGTCTGACCGTTCGGCTGGTCCCATGGGCGCTTGAGAAAGGCTTGCAAGACCTGCGCACGGGGAGGAACCTTGAACGTGCACAGGTCTACGAGGTCGTAGGATGGACTAAAGGTGGACAGAAAGGCATGTCGCTCTTCGTCGAAATACTGGAAGATGAGACCGTTCTTAACACACACCTCGGATTCCGTGGTATGGGCAATGCGCTTGGATCGTCGATGGGTAACAGCATGTGGCTTGGCTTCCGACAAGAGATGGATTCGACCTTGCAAGCCAGATTGTCGAAATCCAGCCAGTGCTCGATATGTCCTCAGTGGGTGAGTAGATCGGGGTCGAACGGTCTGTGAAGGCTTGCATCCTAGGACATCGTCGACAAGGTAGATTGTCGCATCCCGCCACTCGGCGAATTCCTGGGGAACAGCCAGCTCAAATACAACAGCCTGCGCCTGGAGGTGTCTGTTCGGCAAGGGCCACTCGTATACCTCAATTTCCAGGTTCTTAGCATCTCTCAAGGCACTGCACTTGCGACAGTGGGCTGCGACATGTTCCATGTGGTAGTCGACCTCGACCTTTTCGCAGGATCGCTGTTCATGTTGTCGCATCAATCTGTCGTGTTCCTCTCGTAGTTTGGCAAATTCTACCAGCTTGGCGCGCTTCTGTGCCTCGGCTTGGTTTTCGATCTGAGATTTGAGGTGCTTAAGCTTGGCAGACTGCTCAAAGTACTGCACCGGGAACGACAGTCTCTCGCCATAAGATCGAAAGACAGAAGGTCTATCCTTCAAGGAGAGCTCTTGTCGCTTCTTGCAGTAGGTCTCGACGCGATGGAGTCTCGCCATGTCCTCCATGGACGCCACCAAGGCCACTTGCCACACCTGTGCCGGTACTTCCGGGTCGTATTCTCGCAACACGGGGATGGCGTGAAGGGCTGACTTGTCTATCGCAACCCATAGTTCGCCGATAGCAAGGAACATTCGCGATATACCTTCAGGGCGTGTCTTGTACCAGTGTACAGCTGCTGAGTGGTACCGCTGGAGTAACAACTTCAGGTCTCGACATGTCGTATCATCTCCGATGTGTTTCTCTAACCAGGGGCCTAGATGTGTTGCCACCCATAATTCGACCATTGCAAGGTTGTAGAGTAAGTGCTCATTGCTGCTGAGTACATGGGCTGGTGGCAGGTGATCCGGGTCGGGGGCTGGAATGTAAGATGTTGGAATAAAGCCAGAGGAGCCGCTCTCTATACGTCTTTGAGGGATTGTGGCAAGGAAGCCGTCCATCGGCGGAAGAGCCAGGTCGATGTTGTCTGTCATGTCGACTCCGGACACTGATTCTAGGTTAAGGGGGGTCTCGGACCGGTCACGGATTCGGTGCCACCTCTGTGCAAGGCATTCGGACGTGTCCAACACGATCTTCTCGATGGTTTCCAGCCAGGGTCCTTGTCCTGGGTCCTCGAGCTTGCAAAGCCGGCCCGATACCTTGGTTATCATGGTGTGAAGGGCATAGGTTGGTGTAGATGGATGGTCCGCTGCGTCGAGGACCTGAGCCATCAGGTACACCATGAACGCCTTGTAGGTGCGATCGGAGTCATCAGATTGTCGGCTCATAGTCAGCTGTAGGGAAACACGGATGAGAAGCCATACAGCAGATCGTTTCCATGGGAGTCTGCTCTGTCGCCAAGAGATCTCTTGTCGGGTATTCTTGCAAATGCCCTGAACGCTGACGTGCTTGCCGACTGCTGCAAGTATGCTTGTCAGGAGCTCGGTGACAATACGAGGGTTTGTCGAATCACGCTCCTCGGTGTGATCCTGTCCAGCTTTTCGGGCTGTTGGCCTTGTGTCGGGTGCTGTCTGGAAGCTCATCTTGACCAACGTCTTTGTCAAGGCAGACTGGAAACCGTCGTCCTGGAAGTCGTCGAGGGAAATTTCGGTAGCCGTTGCCGGAAAGCGACGGACAAGACGTCCTCGTGTTGATGTGACGGCTTCATTTGTCGGGGACAGCTCAAAAGTTTCAAAGCAAACTGTCGTGCCTGTCCGTCGGATGATGATACCTGCATTCTGCGCGGCGACGTGAAACGCAGCGATGGAGTCTGAAATTGTGGTAAGTAAATCTCGTGGGAGGGGGGTCAGATGACACGTACCGCTGATGGAGAGATCTCGAAGAACTTGTCGAAGTCCATCTTCATCCAGGGATCCGTAGTTGTCGGACGACTTCTGCATCATCTCCAGCATGGAGATGCAACTACGAGTGGCGACCTGATCGGTTGGACGGGACTCGGCGAGAAAGCGCTGCAGCGAACGCAGCACAAAGGAAATGAGGGCGGCGGCATTTGAAGCAGAGTCATCTTCGTGACCTGGTAGTTTTTGGGGTAGGAAGATGTGGTGGAAAAGATAATCGAACGCTTCACTCTGGATGGGTGCCATGGTGGCGACGAGGCTGCGGGAACACAGATGTGGGCAATGGGTCGATGCGGTAAGAGGGCGAGGATGAAGAATGAGGAAGTGGCGGTAGAGAAGAAGAGGAAGATGGAGGAGACGGAAGAGAAGAATAAGTTGTTGTTTTCATTCGGGCGAGAGGTCAAGGTTCCGTCGTGAAAAGTGAGTGGCCGTTTGACTCTGCCGTCAGTCGCTGCGAGGTTGAACTTTGGCTAGCAATCGACTGGACCGGTGAGGTCAGTTGCCCCCACGCAACAACCACGTTGACTTCAGCCTTGCAGCAGGTTATGGAGTGAACGTCTTCGGCCAATCAGGCTCTAAACCAGGCTGCATCATGCCTCACAGATTCCCATTTCTCGCCTATCTTCCATCGAGGTCGCGAGGTGACAGTTAATCCGGCCTCCAGTATGACTTGCAGGAATTGAACGGTGAATGACGGAACGAGGACGGATACCGATGACGTCATATTGGCAACTGGCGCTGTGCATCTGGGTGTGGCGGTGCAGGTCAACAGAAACGTTTGTGGCGCCAGGCAGCCGAGATTCAAGTTGGGAGAGGTGCCGAAAACTTAGAGCATGTAACTTCAACAGTACAGCTAGAAGTATACCCAGTTACAATTGACATGCTTTGTGTTTGATGAGAACGTACATTGAAGACAGCCTGAGGTCGCATTCCAAAAAGGAAGTTAGAATGAGCGCCTGTGGCTCTTGACTCTTGATAAGATAAGAGCCACAGCTGAGGGCGTGGCGCCATCGGTGCCAGTCTTTGCCAGTGCTGAGAAAGCATATTCTTGCATGCAAACAACCCGCTTCTTTTGTGTTTCTATGCTGAGTATAATAGATGCATAACATGTTTGCTCAAACATGGAGAGCTCCATCAAATCTATTCATTTACTAGGCATCCATCTAATGTCCATTGTCATCAAAGATAAGGGTTTCCGAGATTCGCAATTTGACTACCCTGCAGCTTGACCTGATCCACAGTAAACGTGGCTGCAGCCAACAGGCGTCAGAGCACACGACACTCGGATTATCCACAGTCTCCGTCTTCCTTGTTTTCACGTGAAAACAATTTCACCGCCGATCAAAATGCTCGCCTCGAGCTAGGACCCTTGTCCTTTGACATGGCCCAATTCCCCACACAGGGCAAGGCCCCCTGCAATGGCATCCAAAAACACCGGAGCAAAATAAGCGGCCATTTTGACCATGTCTTTAGGCGTCCTTTTTGGTACCTGACCCCCCTTGAGTGAAACGGCCATACATAGCTTGTCGGGTGCTCCCGCGGGCTCTAGCTCAGGTCGTAGCGCTGCTCTTGGGCACCAGAGCGTGGCATCATTATGGGCCGGCAGCAGGCTCCAACATACGGCCTGGGAAATCAATCAACATGGCCCCGGCCAATTGCGCGGCGACCCATCACAAGAAGCAATTTACAACTGGCAATCCATGACAGCTGTTGAGCTGTTCCCGCAGGCTACGTACGTCCTGGCCTTGGCCGCATTACGCCATGCCACGGCAGCACCTGTCACTGGCCGCTCCAGGGCCTCGCCCCGCCCGTGCCTCGCTGTACATGCCCGTACCTGTAGGCCTGTGCCTGCTGGAGCTCCCACTGGAGCTCGCTCAGGTGGTTGAGCCCGGGGACGGGAGGTGACGGGCAGAAGCAAGAAAGCACACACAGCACAGCATAGCAAGTACCCTTGCCTGACCGCTTGTCCCGTCCCGGTTCGGACTGGAACTCAGCATCTTCATCCTCTCTCCACGTCGTGTCGAGTCCTGCTCTCGCTCTCCCAGTAGCAGCAGCAGCATCTCAAGCTTCGTTGCCCAAGATGGCGTTGAAACAGAACGGAGGGGCTCACCTCGTCGCTGACATCGACTTTATCGAGACCCCCGAACCTCCCGCCGAGACGATCACTACTGCCAAGGACTGCGGCGTCCGCTTGACCAAGGTGAGAAGCCATTCCACAGCTGCACCACATATCGTCTACATGTCGTCTACGACTACACCTCTATACAACTACGGCATCCACTGCTCTCCAACACCTGCTGACCCTTCTCGCAGTCTCCCGCCATCAAGAACGCCCCGCTGCCCGCCGACGGTCCCGGATATGAACAATGGTCCAACGTCCTCCTCTTCGGCGCCCTCGTGGGCATCCCGACCTGGCTGTCATGGAAGGTTGGAGGCGGCTTGAAGACGACCATCTTCTTCGCCCTGTTCACCTCCATCCCCATCCTTATCGTCATCTGGACTGTCATGTCCAAGCTGAGCCCTCGCATCAACGATAAGGTGGAGCTTCCCGGTCGCCCCGTTGAGTTCTACCTCAACTTCAAGAGCGACCTGCACCGTGCCCGCTGGAACGGACGACACAAGATCCCCATGAACACCTTCTTCGAGCTATACTTTTCGGGCCAGGTCGACCTCAACGCCGATGCTCTCGAGGTCTTCGAGTACCGTCACGAGTGGGCCACCTTCAACTTCACGTCCGAGACCTTCCGTTACCTCCTGTTCGGCTTCTTCCCCGACGTCATTCTCCACCTCCGCTCGCAGGATGAGGCCCAGGTCGGCACCAATTACAACCACGGCAATGACCACTACGCCTGGTTCTTGGGTCCCCGCATGATCTACACATCGGGCATCATCTCCGACCCCACCCGAGAGGAGACTCTCGAGGAGATGCAGGACAACAAGCTGGCAATTGTTTGCGAAAAGATTGATCTCAAGCAGGGCGAGACCGTCTTGGATATCGGCTGCGGTTGGGGAACCTTGGCCAAGTTCGCCAGTGTTAACTACGGCGCCAAGGTCACTGGCGTCACTCTTGCCAGCAACCAGGCGCAATGGGGTAACGACGGCCTTCGCCAGGCTGGCATCCCCGAGGAACAGAGCAAGCTCCTCGTCTGCGACTACCGTGACATCCCTGACGACACCAAGTTCAACAAGATCACGCAGCTGGAGATGGCCGAGCACGTCGGTGTCCGAAGACTCACCACCTTTTTCCGGCAGTGCTACGAGATGCTCGAGGATGATGGCTCCATGTATGTCCAGCTGTCTGGTCTGAGAAAGGCATGGCAGTACGAGGACTTTATCTGGGGCCTGTTCCTGAACAAGTACATCTTCCCCGGTGCCGATGCGTCGACGCCACTCTCCTTCTACGTTGGCTGCCTCGAGGCCGCCGGATTTGAGGTCAAGAGGTAAGTTCTCACCACCAACTCAATGAACTCTGTCTAACAATTACGCTAGTGTTGACACTGTTGGCGTCCACTACTCTGGCACTCTCTGGCGATGGTACAGGAACTGGCTCGGAAATGCTGAAAAGGTCAAGGCCAAGTATGGCGTGCGCTGGTTCAGGGTATGATTCTACGCTGCATTTGAAGAACAACAGACACTGACATGCTTAGATCTGGGAAATCTTCCTGGCCTACTCGACCATCGCGTCTCGACAGGGCTCCGCCACCTGCTTCCAAATCGTCGTCGTCAAGAACCTCAACTCCACGCACCGCGTCGATGGCATCTCATCTCAGTACGGCCTCCAGGGCGCCCTGGCCGCCGCCAAGGCTGCTGGCAAGGCTTTCCTGCCCAAGTAATGTACAAACGATGTCATGATATAATGCGCATGACTTATGTCTTGACAACCGGCGCTGGTTCAAGGTGGTGCATTATTCTTTCTTTGTCAATTGCCGACTCTTTGAGGCGTGGTCAACTACAAACCACGCCGCGGATCGTGTCATTATCAAAATCTTTCTGGAGCTATTTGTGGTGTAGGTAGTCGAGCAACGGATCGAGGTCCTGCTTGATAATGTATGGATTAAGGGACAGTGGATTTGTATATGATAATAGTATATGAAGCGCATGACGAGGATTGAGGAGATAATAGGGGAGGCTCTGACTCGTGCGAGATGTGTGTGATTCTAGGTAGCCAGTTGATAGATGGGAGACGTTCAAATTGAGATGCTGGGGTAGCATTCCCGACTTGTTTCACCATGGATGTCAAAGCAGCCTAGCTCAACCTCGAGATCCACACGCACGATCCGGTCTTCTGGGACAGATAGTGTCGATCTCACTGTGGGGAGGTTGAAACTTTCGGCCGACAGATCCAAGACTGGATGTGACGCCGAGGCGTGTCCTTGTTCAAGAGACTGACCTAACTCCTCTCAACCATAAGAAGTTAATTTACACAAGATAGTCAAGGACAAAGCAAATATTTTAAACCTCTTTTGCCTATACTTGTTTTAATTTCTGATATCCTTACCTAAGGGAGAGTAAGCCAAAGAGTTTATTATATCGGTGCCTCTTTTTCTCCTCGACCTGGGTGCCCGTCCATCACTGATATTACTTGGGCCCAGTAACTACCCGACGGCCTCCAACAAATGCGTGGCAAAGTTTTCGTACTCGTGTTTCTTGTCGATTACTTAACAAACATTGAATGTTCTCAAATGGTCTAACGGTAAGGCACATTCGCCATGTTGTGCAACGCAGCGGCAGTGACCCGATTTGCCTCTATCGATGCCTACCTACTTGATCTAACCAACCCCCCCATTTCTTCTTCTCTGATACAAAAGCACAACATCTACACGGCACCAGTTAGGGCCAAGATGCTGAGCCAGATATCCTTAACTTGGCGACTGGCCGCACGAGCACGGCCTAAGCCATACCATAATGAGATACTGGTAAGTATCGGCGATACCGGTTAACAGTATCGAACTAACAAGACGCCCAATAGCCTCGTATTTTCCCTCTTCGCAGCCCGTGCCGTGCCTTCACCGACAGTCATGCCTCGCTCCAACGGCAGCTAAAGAAACCCCCGTTTACCCCTTCCAATGACCAGCAGAAGATTGCAAAGCTCTGCCCTACGGAGAATGTCGTTGTGTCTGCTCGACCTGGCTCGGGCAAGACTGCTACGGCTGAAGCTATCATCGCTGCTCATCCGGGTTTGAGAGTGCTTGTGCTCACTTACTCAAAACGACTGCAGCTGGAGACTCTTCGACGCCTTCAACCCTACCCCAACTGCGAAGTGTACACATTTCACTCCATGGCCGGTAGGCTCTTTGGGACTGAAGTTAGTAATGACGCTATACTATCTCAGCTGATACGCGAAGCTCTTGATCGAAATGAGCTGCCCAAGTGGAAATCCGAGCCCTTTGACATCATCGTGTTGGACGAGTTCCAAGATTGTACCGAGTCTCTCTTTTGGCTTACTACCTGCTTTATCCGGGCCAACCAGAAAAAGGCTGGCGAAAAGCCTGCCCGTCTCGTTGTTCTGGGTGATGAGAGACAGGCCATCTATGGATTTCGCGGTGCCGATGACCGCTACCTGACTCTTGCTCCCGACTTGTTCGGTCCTGTTAACCCCTACCCATTCGCCAAGGTCCCGCTGTGCCAAAGCTTTCGGTTATCGGAGCAATCAGTTCAGTTCATCAACGAAGTCTTTCTCGGGGGAGAACCATGCATTACCAGCAACAAGACAGGTCCCAAGCCCATCGTTCTGAAGTGTGCCCCCTTTGACAGCCATGCGTTGGCTAAGAAGCTGTGGTCACTGATCAAGCACTACGGAGCTAAGAATACAGCAATCCTCTCACCAAGCATACGTCAGCATGGTACTAAACAAGGGCCATTGCAAAGGGTGGTCAACAGATTGTCCAAGAAGTACGGCGTGCCAACTCATGTGCCGCCTAACGAAGAGGTCTCGCTGAATGACAAGGTTATCGACGGGAAAATGTGCGTTTCCACCATTCACCAGTTCAAGGGCAATGAGCGAGATCTCATCGTTGCCTTTGGAATCGATGCCTCGTACTTCAAGAATTTCGGCCGTCACCTTCCAGATGACAGATGCCCCAACGAGATTTTTGTCGCCCTGACCCGTGCCAAGGAACAGCTTGTCTTGATTCATCACGAGGATAAGAAGCTGATGCCTTTTGCATCCGTTAAGGCTCTGTATGAAACTGCAGATGTCACTGACATGACCAAAGCGCAACGTGGGATTAAAGCTCCCGATGTTCCAGGGCGGCCTGCAAAGCATGGGCTTGCTCTGCCGCAGACAGTCGCCGTTCGAGATATGGTCCGCCACATCAAAGATGAGTCCCTCGAGAAAGTCATCCAGAAGTATCTTCACATCCGGAAGCTGCTGCCACTACCCGAAGATGAGCACATCAAACTCTGCAACATTGTGTCCTCGGATGAGAAACTGAATTTCTATGAAGAGGTAAGCGATTTGAATAGCCTGGTTGTTGTCGCAGCCTTTGAACATCAAGTTTCTGGAACGCTGGACACACTCGACTTAGACCCAAATGACATCGAAGGTATGCCAGTAATGCACTCACAACACGGTGTCTCTTGGCTTTGTCGCCAGGCTTGCAAGTATGAGGCCAAGGTCTCAGGCTATGACCCACGCAAAATACAGATGAAGTATCATGACTTCGACTGGATTAAGCCCGGCGACCTTGCCCTAGCTCGGAGCCGGCTTTGGGGGCAGCTCGGAGACTCGATCGGGAACCTTAGGTTTGAGGCTGAAGCTCATGAGCAGCTCAGAGTCGATACAGAGGACTGTTGCCTGTTGGGCCGAGCAGACATCGTGGCGGTTTCGAGCCCAGACCAACGGATGAGCGATGCCGTCTGGGAGATCAAGTTTGTTTCACAACTCTCCAGCCAGCATGTTATCCAGGCTTGCACGTATGCTTACTTGTTGAGGCTTACATGTGCGATGCTCTACAACGTGCGTACTGGAGAGAAGTGGGAAATCACGCCGCGTGATGGGATAGAGGGGCTCCACAGACTGATTGAGGACGTCCTGAAACTCAAGTACACGACTGAGAAAAAGATGAGCGACGAGGAGTTCATCGAGAAGTGCGCGAAGCGAAGACTGGAGGTGATGAGGCTTAGGTGAGAAGCAGCCCTTCTCGTGAGGTTGTGACGTGTAATTGCCCCGAGTAGATAGAGAGACAGCTAAGAAATTCCAGAATGAGAAAAAAGAACAGAGATACAGCCTTTGGCGAGTTTGTTATCTGAATCCATTCTACCAAACTGCTGTACGTAAACGCCCCCAAGTCAACCATCTCCGGTACGAAGAAAGACAAACTCCTCGCAGACACTGCTCTCCCAACCAGGACGTTGCACATCTTTTTCATTGAAGGTTGTGTCGGTGCTGGATGAGCAGCTCCCCAACATTTTCGACTTCAAGATATCCAACGCTGCATTATGACAGGGAAACCGCACCCCCATGTTTGTCACATTATCCCTTTCTCTTGGTGCAAGTCGGTCACCGTCAAACTATCATCAAGTCACCAAGGGCAGTCATGGCCCGATACCTCGGCCTCTCTCAAGACCTCATCACAGAGATGACGATTGATTCCCTCATCGCTAAGCCTCGAACCAGAAGATATCAGACTGTAAAACAACCCAGTTCTCGTCCTTGTCCTCGCCCTCGATCATCTTTGAGATCAGGCCAAGAAATTCGTTTGTGGACTTCGCAGTGTCCCACTGGGTACCACCACTTGGTCTTGTCCAACTTTGTGGTGACCCAAACTCCAGTATTTGGCAACGCCATGTGCCCTTCTGTGGACCCAGAATCAACCAACAGAGATGTCTCCTTGCATCGTGACAGATGGCGATACGAAACGTCGCGTTGCCACCAGTCATGTAAGGTCGGGGTTAGAAAGGTCATATTCTATATACGATCAGATGATCCAGGTCGAAATTAGGGCCAGGGGCGCTTCTTAGGATGAGGAGATCTGAACGTGTTCGCGCCCTAAATACTTTTCTAACACCTCTTAGAAACTACGATAGTTGTGATGAAGGATATTATAGAAGATTAGTAGAACATCATCATAAAAGAAGGTAATATTCAGGAAGATCTTTGGTATTATTTACAAATTTGATCGTTTACTTGTACCATTTTTAGACCATTAAACATGACTGACCACTGCGTGTGTTTTTCCGTGGATCGGCGGGCGTTGGCATCCGTCTTGCCCTTCTTCGTTTGGGCTGGCTTCTTACCCTTGTCCAAACTCTTGCGAGCTGTGTGAGAAGCACCGTCTGCTTCGCCGTCTGCCTCCCAAATCTGGCGAAAGTCTGGGTGGGTTGTTGGTCCGTCCTCGTTGAGAGACCACTTCGTGAGGGCGGCTTTGGGGTACCGCTTCTGGACAGTGATGGCCACAGATTTGCCCATCATCTCTCCCTGTCCGTAGACAACTTTGAGCAGGGTCCAAAGGGCCCAGGCGCCCTCGGACGGTCCCTTTTGCTACGCGAGCCTGTTGTTGCCTGGAAGACTTGTGCTGCTTGTGAAGGATAGGTTACCAGCAAACTTTTTCCAAATCTTCCTCTCCGCTTCATCAAGCGTATGCCCCCAGACGATCCACTCACGGCTTGCTCGGGCGTATCGATCCCAGTTGTCCGTCATGCTTGAACTGCCCATCTTCATGATGCTTGGGGGCTCAAAGCTGGCGTACTCGGGGCCCTCTTGAAACTCGCCGTCTGTCGTCTCGACGCATGGCTGTTTGGGGAAACAGACATTCTCCGAATCCATGGAATCAAAATCGATCATCGTTGGGAGCGGTTCCAGTGCTTCCTTCAGTCTCTGCTTTTGCCGGACGGCATCTTGACGGATGGCCCATCGGCTGGCCATGTGAGAGGTGTCGGGGTCGCTGATTGCTTCGTTCGTCTTGTCTTGGGTTGCGATCTTAATCATCTAGAAGCGACTTTCCTCATCGTAGAGAATCTTGAGGTCGAGGAATGTCTGTCAGATTTTCTTGTAGTTGTCGATCATGGCTCTGTCAATCTCGTCTGCGTCGGCTCTGTAGAGACCCTGCAGGCGCTGGGATCTCATCCTTCGGTCTGCCCTTGTCAGGCATGATGACGTATGCTTTATGCGTCCTGCTATGCAGTGGGTATGAGTAGGTGAGGAGCGAATGAAGAGGTGATTAATTGAGGGTAGATGAAGAAAGGAGGATGGTTCACAAAGTGGTTGAGTGTGTTTTGTACTTGCTCAGGTATCCACATCACCATAAGCCTTGGTGAAAGTGGGGCCGTGTCTCAGTGCTTGACGGCAGTGCTCCTCCTTTTCTCAGCGGCGGCAATTATCACTCTATCGCTAAATCGCGCTCTCCTCTTACGCGCGGCTACCTTCTTTCATATGAGAGAGAGGGTAGATTTTTAGTGCTCGGTTATGCGCTCATCTTCGGCTGGTATTTTGTCCTGTATCATAAATGGCCCCGTCATGTCCAGTCTTGGGTCTCTCGACCAGGGATAAGGTAGACTATAAGGCACCGCTCTTGATGGCAAACGGCAGAGTAAAAAAACAAATCAATTTAGTCTATTCTTAGAAAAAGGAAATTAAAGGGAGATATAACAGCTAGTCGAAAGTCAGAACACCGCGGAACCGAACAGCACCCGATGTCATGCGTTCCAATGCCTCTGGAGTCTTCTCAAAGGGGAAGCGCTCAATCATGCACTTGACGTCAAAGTTCTTGGCAAAGTCAATGCTATCCTCGGCATCCTGAGCGTTTCCAGTGAGCCAGCCTTGAATCGCCGAATTCCCAAAGACGAGGTCGGTGGTGTTGAACTCGACGGGCCCCGCGGCGGCGACGAGGACCATCTTTCCACCGGCTTGCAGGGCTCCCGTGAGAGCAGACACGGACTTGCCGTTGGATGCAGTGGCAAGGATGAGAGATACGCCACCGAGCTCTTGGAGCTTCTTGACGGCGTCCTCGGAGCTGGAGTCGATGTAGACGTGGGCACCGAGTTGTAGTGCTAGGTCCTTCTTGGAGGCGCTGGAGCTGACGACGGCGACCTTGTAGCCCATCTTGCGAGCGTACTGGATAGCCATGTGACCCAGACCGCCGATGCCCTGAACGACCATGAGGTTGCCTTGCTCGATGCGCGCCTTGCGGATGGCGTTGAAGACGGTCAGGCCTGCGCAGAGCAGGGGTGCTGCCTCGGCAGGGTCGATATCTTCGGGCACGGAAACAGCCGCCTCAGAGCGAAGTAGGACATATTCAGCGTAGCCACCATCTCTGCTGGCTCCGTTGTAGACGGCGTTGCTGCAGGATTGGAAGAGACCGCGGCGGCATGACTTGCAAACATTATCATGGCCTTTATTTCGTTAGTCAGTACACCTTCACCTGAAAGGGGATAGAGTGATGCTCACCTCCAAGCCATGCACCGCCAACTCGCTGGCCAAGAGAGAATCCACTGACTCCATCACCAAGGGCGACGACATCGCCCACAATCTCATGACCGGGAATTCTGGGGAAGACGTCGCCCATTCCACCTTGTTGGACAGCAACGTCGGTGAAGCATACACCACAAGCGCGGACCTTGACAAGGATCTCTCCAGCGCCGGGTTGCTTTAGCTCGACGTCTCGAAGCTCAATGGGTGCGCCTGCGGATGGGATGACCCAGGCTTTGAACGTGCTCGGAAGACCAGACATTTTTTTTTTGTTGGAAGAGTCGAGATGGAAGAGTTGATAGTTGTTTTGAGTAAGAAGTGATTGAAGATGTTGATTGAGATGATACTGATTTACTCTTTGATCGAGCTCGTCTTTTATAACAGTGAGTTTGAGGGAACAGAGGTACGTCACTTTGGGAATTTGCCAAGCATGCGGGCCATCCCGCGTATCTTGGGGGCTGTTCGGAGTCGTCCCGTTGACCCATCTTTCCCAACACCTTCTTTTACCATTTTATCTCGTCTGATAAATCAAGCATTGTTAATTAATCAGCTACTTTAGAAGGTCTGGTAGGTCTTGGCGGTACATGTCAATATCAGATTCAGAGTAATTGACTCATGGTTTGTGATATAGCTGTCTCCATAGGAGCATTGAGTTATGCTTAACTAATATCTTCATAATACTTGCTACTCGCTCCAGTCTCCTCTTTAGTACATGCGTCCTCTTTTAGCCGTTTAGCCCTATGAAAATGGAAGTCATATGTGTGTCGTAGAGATAGTAAGATGGATCATGTGGTGGACGCTCAAAAGCTGTGTAAATTGGAATGCTTCCCTGTCTGGTGTATGTAGCTGAGCTAGTTGCTCTATCAATTGACTGTCCATTGGCAGCCTCATTACTGGCACTACAGCTACGCTCTTTCCAACGCTCTATTTTTGCTCACCTTGTTTGATTGACTCTCGTCGAAACATGCTGCGATGTGAAAGTTGGTGGTGAATGTGGGGCCGGGCCTGGGACGGATGTAAGCCGTCTCTATGGAGGTCGGAGCACTCCGGTCGCCGCCAAGACGGAATACCCGTCAGCCGTTGATTACGAAGCGCGGAATATCCGTCAACGGCGGCACAGCCGTTAGAACCGCCACAGTTATCTACTTGGTAGCTTGCTCAACGTCATTTACGACCCCATGGAGATGCCTAATTGTTTGTCCTTGCTAGAAATGGGCTACATGTAATTAATCAGTCACTTGTCAGTGCCTCTTCAAACTCGGGCTTCTTTTCCAACTCCTTCACATAATCAACAAGATCTTGATCGCCCAACGCTGCTCTCTCCTTGAATGACTCAAAATGCTTCTTAGCCCACTCAATCTCAGTTCCTGCGGCTGGAACCGGGAACCCGACTTTCATGCCTGCGACAAGCTCGCTCGTGATGAAAATGGCAGCCAACTCGAGCTCCCTCGGCGGTAGTTCTGAGGCCGAGAGCTCGGGATGAACAATTCGACGCCAAGCAGAGTTGATCTCGCCGCAGAGCTCATTGAATGTCTCTCGGCTTCGAGTAGAACCACCCCGGACGCGGGCAGTTATGTGATTCACGAGACGCTTTCCCATGGATGATTAGCAGGGACTCGTACCAAGGCGAAGGGATGATGGGGGCAAGCTTACCTGGCGACCGCCGACAAAGACTGTCTGAGCGGAAGAGTCTGCAAAGATGACGTTTATGTACCATCGAGGAGTCTTGAATCTGTCTGCGTGATGTTGGGTGATGGCTTCTGCGAGTGCTTCTTTCTGGCCCAGGCTCAGAGGTGCGGCGTGTGAGATTGTGTACAGAGGCATGTCTCGGGTTTACTAATGTCTTGCTAATATTTCTTGCTTGTTGAAAAATAGTTTGTTGCAATGATAAGAGGTGATCCGTAGTCATAGAAGGGGGAGAGAGGCTTCATATAGCGAGTCGTCACTATACAAACAAAGGTGGGGAAATACGCCGATCAGCCTCGGCATTCGCCCCGAATAGCGTCATCCGAATTAGAAATCATTTCATTCTGTCTACCCTTGCTGATTGACGATGAGATTATTGCCTACTGATTAGAGAACGCTTTCACTAAGTCTTCTCTGTTCTGCATCTCGCCTCAGAGCTCGACAAAGTCGTTGTCTCCTGTCTGGGTGAATTGCTCAAGCTTGGGCTTCTTTTCTTTCAACTAAAGCACCCTACTTTACTAATTGGGGATACTGCCTGGCCTGTCCATACAGCTCCAACTACGTGTCATATCCCTATCTAGTTCCCTTTAGATTCATCGTCCGGCTGTCTTTTCTTATCGCGTCTTTTCCAAGGGTCACCAAAGCCAAAGCGATTCCACTCAATCCAAGGCGCAACAGCAAGAAACGTGAGGACCTCGACGATCACTATGAAGAAATGTTAGTCAAGTGACCATATTGCCCCTCTGCCCTGATTTCACTTACTACAGCCGACAAAGACTTGCCACCATGCCCAAGCTACTTCGCCATCATTCGAATGAGGAAAGTCTTGTGTGGGGACTGCTAGAAACGAGGATATAAACGATATAGGGGTCTGAAGTACTATTAGGTAAAAGGATTTCAAGAAAGATCGGGCAGTCTTACAAAGACGACTGTAACGATAGTAAAGATGAACAGTAGCTTGCTCTGCCAGGCACTGTCTCTTGCTCTCTCCTCCGCTTCGTTTGTAAGACTACGCGTGTCTCTCACGACGATTAGGTTTCCTTGTTTCTGCTTGAGATCGAGGAGATGATTGAGCTGTAAAAATTAGCTGCATGTTGGAAATCTTTCGTATAGAGGCCGACGGGCTTTGTTGGGGGATCGCGTCTTACCGAGTCTTCTACCGCAGATGCGTCCGCGATAAGGGACTTGATCTTGGAAATTCGAAGCTCAATCCTCTTCTTTGTATGTATCAGCTCATCCTCCTCACCCTCTAATAGCTGCACTTCTTCTTCTTTGCCGAACCGTCCATCGTTGACGATCGAGTTCTCTTCTACCTGGCCTGCGTGGTATTGGTCGATAACGGCCCTCTGATCTTCCAAAACTCTCTGAATCATTCTCAACTCATCCTTGATGTCTTTGATCTCACAAAGATGCTCCACTTCACTTGTGATGTTGCATATTTCGGTTTCTGTTTGCATCATTTCTTGGTGCTGAGCTTTCGTACTCTCCTTCTCCTTGCCCAGATTGCTCAGTTTTCTTTGCAATTTGTAGAATTTGGCATAGCAATTCGCATCTTCTTGAGCCTAGGTGTCAGCCATGGTTAGTAAGATGCTCATTAACCCAACACTCAACCATGGACCTCCTACCCGATAAGCTATACTCTGCTCAAAGATGTGAAACAAGTTCTCGCTTAGGCCGGCATTATTCGGTGCCTCTACGAACCCAGTGACATGTTCCAGAATACGGCATATCATCGAACTCATAGTTGAGGGTGGGTTATCTTTGAGATCTTTGGAGATGTTGGCCGAGAGGATTGGTTGCCGTAGGTCTTGGTGCTGGCGGTCGGGAAACGCAGTGACAAGTGTCACTGATGATCCATCAGTTAGAGAAGCACAAGTAAAATCGGCATCGATACTCACTGGCATCAAATTTCCAAACCCACATCTGATTCACCATGAGAAGCCTCTTGGGCTTTGCATTGGCTGCTGCTGACTGCTCCAGCTTTTCTTGACGCTGGACGTATTTGATCACGACCTGACCCTTATCGCGATCATCCGAATTGTCAAGGGAGAGGTAGTACGACTGATCCAGCGTGCATGGTGCGTGGAAGCTAGCTGGACTGACGTCGGATTCATGATAAAGCCTCCTCAAGATTTCCTCATTGGCAAAGTTGTTGTCGCAGTCCTTGGAAGAGCACCTATTCTTTTCTTTTCTTCTGTTGTTGAGAAAGCAGTCGAGGTTCTCTGCATCAAAGTACGGGACCTGAAGAGCCAAGCGTACATTAGTATTGTTTCATAATGCAGTGGCTCAACGGCCAACTCACAACCAGCGAGAAAATCCCTGCGCGAGACCCCGGCAGAGACTTGAACGAAGGCTGTCGAAAGCGGGCATGGAGCGCCGGGCCTCTGATTTCGAGGTAGAACTCGGTAGTGAACGATCTAATTCCGTCCCAATATGTCTTGACTGTTTCATTATCCATACCACTCAGTGGGCGGATCAAGTCCTAACCCTCGTGTTAGTATCTCTATAACCTAGAAGAATTCGACTACAAACCTCAACCCAAGCTTTCTATATCATGTCAGCATATTGGAGTCCCCAGAGCTCCTGTGAAGGGTTTAGTGACATACGTTATTTGCCGACAGATGTGCCCATCTCCAATACTCTCTTGGCTTGGAGTTGTTCCCTCCACCCCTCACCCGTTCTTCAAGCCTTCTGAGTTCGCTTCTTGTATGGCTAGGCTCGGGTGATTGTATCAAGTCCCAAACAAAAGGTGAAAGTGTGTTGAGAACGCGGTTCGAGGTATGCCATTGAATCTGCAGCCGAGAAGCTTTCAATCGATCACTCACACTCGGCTCTGCTGGCCAGGTCGGTCTTATGACTGCCACTTGATGCGGAAGAGAGTTATTCAGAAGAATCAATATCTTTTGAAGGCAGCTTCTCTCAACTGCGTGAAAGTTCTCGGCCGACCCAAGCTCGTCAGACACAAGCTCCCGTACAGTCAGGTTATCATATGACCTTCTGTGCTCTGTGTTGGCGTCGTGTTGTAACAACAATGCCACAACTTTGACGTGGTTCTCGCTGAGGGCTGGGGTAGTCTTTCGAGCCCCTGGAAGGAATTCGCGATGCTCACGACCCCTCTGGACAGCTGCATGCAGCACTGTGGCTCCTCCATGTGCGATCGTTTTATTAATCTCAGCCCCATCCTGGATGAGCATTTTTGCTGTCTCGTAATGACCAAAGCAAACGGCCTCGTGTAGGGCAGTATACCCGAGCCGATCACAACTGTTCTGATCCACCCTGCCGCTCAACAGAGCTTTGATTTCTCCATCCTGTCCTTTTACTGCGGCTGAGAGGAGTTGTGCGACGCCCTCACCAAGATTGTCCGTAGATGATGCACCCTTTTTCAAGAGTGTAAAGGTTGTCAGGTAGTGTTCTGGGTCGGAGACGGCAATATCCAGCACAGTTTTCCCATTCTTATCCAATGCCTCGAGGTTGATTTCCTGCTGCAGGAGGAGGTCAACCATATCCTGGTAGTGGTTTTCAATGGCATCAACAAGGGCTGTTCTTCCGTCGTCATCTGGCGTGTTGATATATAGGCGTTCCTGTATCGCCTTTTCCACCGCCAATATATCATTCGTGCGAACAGCATCTCGGAATGCCTGCTCTGTTTGACCACCTGCCAGAATTGTTCCATGGATGACCTTCATGTCGACAACGAGCTCGCGACCACCGTCATTAAGGACAAGGGCACGAACGGAGCCGCGGCCGGAATCCAAAGCCTGGCTGAGACGGGCGTAGAGGTTGGACTGGTCAATGACGGGGAGACCTTCCTTGACATCACCGGTCTCAGTCATGGCAATAATCTGGCCCTCCTGTATATCGAGAACGCGGTATTGCTTGAACATGGGGCCAAGCATATTTTGGACGATGACACTAGGGGCAGGGTTAGAGATAAAGGAGGTTTCCTCATGAAGCTGCTTAGTAAAGACGTCGACACCAAGGTAGCGGTATAGACCTGTAGCAGAGCTCGTCGAGATGCGGATGACTTGGCAAGGGCGGCCATTCAGCATAAGGAAATCGCCTAAGCTGATGTGATGGCAGGGAATGGTGACGGTATTGGGGAGACCAGTCATAGACTCAGAGGGGCTGGGATGGATATTCGAGTTGTCCGGTTTGGCTACATTTGAGGGGAATGGCTCATGTTGGCCTGGGACAAGTACACGGCGTCAGCTGGCTCTGCTCACTAGCCCTCTAGATAGAATCTTACCATCCTCTTTGTCGTGGTCCATGATGCTGATTGACTAGCAGTTACAGAAGGGCTTTGAAGCCTGATTAATTGATTGAAAAATGTGAGGGTTTTAAATGTGATCGATCACACCGCTGTATTTATTCTCCTCAAAAGCCATACAAAATCAGTGGCCAATAGGGGGGCTTGCAGAGAACCCCGGTAGATTGGCCTATTTAAGCGATCTATTTGCTTTTTGAAGCCCTAATCCTCTAACAATTAACAATACTGGTTGCTAGGCAGCCCATTGTCAAAGACTAGGGCCTAGAGATATGTTCAAGGATCGTAAAGAGTGAAATGTTCTCATGTGTCAGTACGTTGATCAAGTTACTGTCGTTGCCCCAAGTCCCGTAATCGTGTGCTAGTAAGGGTGTCCAAAATCTTGCAGGTGATCGTCAAACGAATCGTCCACCCCCCTGTCCCTCACATGTTCAAAGTCATAAGCTCCTCCCATCATTACATCGGTGCCAGACCCGAAGAAATGAGACAATATGTCTACAGACGTGAAAGATTGTTCTAGGGCCTCATAGCCAAGACCGAAAGGAACATCGACTACGTTGGTGTCCTCAAACTGGAGGGACGGAACACTGTTTGAAGGCAAGTCGATGCTGGTCCAATCAGCGGTGTTGGAGCCGAGAAGTGATGACAAGTTTACGGACGCCTGTGAATCCGGGGTAGGGTTGTTTCGTGCCGCATTTAGGTTCTTAGTGAATCGTCGTATTGTTGCCGTTGAAACACGGTCGAGCACATCACGGCTCTTCTTTGCCTCTGGCCAATACTCTCCCATGGCGCTGAGAATGTCTGACGAGACCTTCAAGGCTCGCATCAGGGCGTCGAAATCTGCTTCGTCGGCAATCCCTCGAGGCGTGCAGACGCAGTAAAACATGACCATGACGCATAAGAAGAGCGAATGGACACTCATCCAGCCGTAGTGGAGCATGTTGGTCATATATAGTCGATGGTAGAGTTCGCTGCAGGCCATGGCGCTGGAGAAGCACTCGCGAAGAGTCGCCTTGTCGGGATTGTGAAACTGAGGGTTCGGTCGAAGAATAAGCATGAGGAGTTCATGATACTTGATTTCGCACCAGAGGTTGAGATGGTGTCGTGCGCTGCCTTCCTCATGCCGTGGTATATCTTGTCTCCATTGTCGTAAGCGGTTCAGTATATCGACTCTCCAGCTTTCCGTATCCGTGATTACTGGCTGTGTGTATGGAGGGTATTCTCGGTCGGCGCAGTACAGGACACACTTGATCTCGCTGTTGAACCTTGAAAGTTTGAAGAGATGGATAGCGCTGCTCATGTTGGTGGGCGGTTCGTCACCTTGACGGGATTTGGGGTGTTCCGTCTTGAGCTGGCTATCATCGACGTCTAACGGGTACTGGATCACGTCAGCCTGGGTTGAAAGGGGGTCTGGGATATGCATATTGCTTACGCTGAGATCGCACTGCTCATCAACTACACCCATTGGTCGTCCCATAAGAGTGCTCAGCAGCCTGTCAATCGTGTATATGGACCAAAAGATTCGACGGCGAATCTCTCCTTCACAGGGGGTAAAGGTACCCTCCGGAATATTCCGGTGAAGGCCAAGCTCGATTCCCATCGCAAGTCCATGATGATGAAGTGTCCATAGACTCAGCCCAGACGTCGGGTTGTTGAGAGCGTACATTTGTAGAAGTAGGGTGCATTGCACGCTGCTCACTGACGGCATCTTCATGGCACCAGTCAAAAGTTCCATAGCGGATGCATAGTAACCTTCAGGCGATAAGGCGACTCTTGTCCGGCGCGAGAGAATGGTTGCCCCTATTGCGAGAACCATGAACACCTGGAACTCAGCCACCACGCCCACCTCGACATCGTCGTAGATCTTGTCGATGGTTTCCCAATATGTGGGCTCGTGTAGGAACGGAAATTGAAGATGGACCACACTAAAGTAGGTCTGAGACAGCCATCTTGCATGTTTGATGTCGGAGGGCAGTTCTTTTGGCTGTGGAACTAGGAGGTCAGAAGGGATAGCTAGATTGTCGGTTGTGTCTGGACCAGACTCCTTGTCGACATGAAGTCGCTTTCCAAGCCCGGCCAGAACAAACTTGGTGAAGAACAAGCCGCTTGACGGGCCGAGAAAACGAAGATCTGTGCCGCTGGTGAGGGAGATGAGACCAAGTTGATCTGTTATCTTGCCAGGAGAGTGGGCGTCTACAGCTTGCTGACTCTGCTGGGTGGTCTGCAGATCTCGGGATGGATTGCTGCCGTCGGTGCCGGGTGAGCGGCCGGGCCCGGAGCTTAAGTCGATGTCTGGGGCGTGCTCTTGGACGATAGATTCTAACCATCTGATTCGAGCTTCCAGGTCGTTCACATAGCTGTGAGTGTGATTAGCGAACAGTCGACCTTGCGTGTGGATATTACTTACCTCCGCGGGAACTCTCTCGATGTTCCTCCACCTACGCATGGCACACCTGCTCGCTGGCAGGCGCCACATGCGGGGGACAGAGCGTCACACTATCGATGGAGGTTAGCATGGACCCCATGACTTCGGGAGATGGGCTAATGGGTCCGCTTGATGGAGCCCTCCGCTGCCCAACCTCCGATCAAGGCAGGGTAAAGCAACCATGAGACACAACTGGCGGGAAAGGCTTACACGGATTTTCCGCTTCTGACACCGCGTGCAAGCTGTCGTGATTCGTGTTCGGGTCCTTGGTGGTCTTTGGCCACCTTGAGGCGCGGACGAGGATGCAGGTCTCCCCTCCATGTCCGTTTTCGACCGAGGTGCAGATCGTCGGTGGTAGATAAAGAGGGAGGGGCAAGTCCGATTAATCACGGAGCATGAACGACGGTGATTGTTCGTTATAGAGAGTCTTCCCTTGTCAAGTCGTCAGCAACCTCACGAGTGATTGGTGCGATTGGTTGTACATGACTAATCCGCGGATATGCCGTTATCATTTCGGATTTGCCCCAGCGGAATTTGCCGTCTATTAATCTGGGCTAAATGCATGGTCTCGGCTACTGTAACCGCTGCTAGTAGGCGGTAAGTCTTCCTTATTGGGCTAACAGTGGAGTTTGAAACAAGGGTAAAACCATGAAAAGATAGGCGAACCAGTTAAAAGCTCAGATTTCCGAATTGCCTATTCTGATACCAGTAAATGCTGACAGCCAAGGCTGAAGTGCTGACCACGAATCATAACCGAGATATCGATGCGGAAATTCCTTCCGGTTAAGCGATGCATTATCCCGCCGTATGGAGTAACGCAGAAACAAGTGCCGGGAAACAGCGTCGCCTCTAACATGGACCCTGGCTCTATATAATGGCCAATGTGAGCTCACCACGAAGTCCGAGGTCCCTTCTCAAAGCTCTGTCCACAATGCTGGGCTAAATTGACAGAAGTGTCATGAGATGGCCCAAGATATCAGTTCCAGATGTGCCCCTCGCCCAGGAACCCTTTGCTACGGACAATCATACCTGAACAATAGGTAGACGAGTATATCCTGTGCCACTTTACCACATGCACTCAATAAAAGCTCCTAAAAGCCAAGACGGCAGTAAGCGCCCTCATCTTGAGCTCGCCTCTCTCCCCTGACACTGCGACGGTGATGTGACCGACCAGAGTAGCCCTATAGATGGTCCACCTTAAGCGAACATCCAAGATAGGCTATATTTCTCACTACCCCCTGTCAACGGTTCCATCATGTAGCTGGTCCCAAGCTGACAGTTGACAGGGCCTACGCGTTGCCGAGAGGAAAAGGGGGCCAAATGGATCTTTTGTATCTCCACTTCATCGGCTGGTTATTAATCGGTCCGACGCCATCATTTGATGTCGTCTTTTAATTCTCGTCCGTCATTTTTCTTACTGACCCGTTCTGCCATGACGAAGTTCACGAACAAGGCTCAGTCCAAGCTTTGATTATGGCCTGGAACGGTGAGAGGACCTGTGTACATTGAATGAATACCTGCTCACTCCAACAGCAAACTCTTATGATTCTTATGCTGAGAAGCAACCCACAGCTGGGCCAACCGATATCAACTCCCCAGAAGTGATCCGTCCCGACCAGATACACCGAGCAAGCAACTACTTGGAGGAACGAGATCCGAAATATTATTACGAACCCGAAAGGACTCAACAAGTAGCTGTCCCGATGCCTCTTTCAGTCGACAGCCAAACCGAGAAGGGAGGAGGCAATGCAGATGGTGTCCCGAAGAAGAAGATATGGGGGATCCGACGGGGTATATTTATCGCTGCGGTTGTGATCGCCTTGATCGTAATTGGGGCGGCAGTGGGTGGTGGTGTTGGAGGGTCACTGGCTTCGAAGAAGAGTACATCCAAGGAGGCTGCTGTGACAAATTCCGCCGGCGACGAAGATGCTACTACACAATCTTTGGAAATAACTTCCACCCCGACGACACCCGCCCCCACTACCAAGTCCCGAACTACTACTACCAAGCCGACATCGACTCCAAGAGTTGATGCTTCTGCCGGAGCTGACAGGTGGGATGCGCAACTGATTGTTTCACAAGACCCGATAACTAACTACTTGACGAGAAGGAAATCGATGATGACGACCTTGGAAACAGTAATAGAAACTACGACAAGTGCAGCCCCAAGTTCAACCGCCGTTTGCGCCGAAGGAACAGTGGCAGAAGGTGAAACGCAGAATTACCTCGGTCTTTGCAAATTCTCTTGCGGCTATGGATACTGCCCTCCAGGCCCTTGCACATGCACGGCTTATGCAGCCAAGGCGAAGACAGCTCCTGATGTGATCAATGTCCGTGGGTGTCCCCTGCCGGAGTTGAGTGATGGTTATCTGGGGTTGTGTTCTTTTGCTTGTAACCATGGGTATTGTCCTGAAACTGCCTGTACAACAAATTGCGAGGATTAAGTCCTGTTACTGGTTTCTAGCTAGGATATGTTATAATGGTTATTATTATCAATGAACTCTCCGTCACCCATAAAATCAAGGAATCAAGTGATCAACGTACAACAGCCCTGAACCCAATCCTGTAAGACATTGTAACTATATTACAGTTCCCTTCTATAAGGACTTGATATTTCAATTCATTACTCAACTCTTTCTCTATTTTTCGTAACGGCTCTTTCTTTTCTTATAGGGTAGTGACCTTTACAGGTTAAAAAAAAATGCATATACGTAGACGTATCATTAGCAGCACTTCACATACGCGACAAGTTACAATTAAGAGCCTGTAAAGCATAAATCCAAGGCAAAATACCCATTTTAATTGTGGTGGTTGCTGGTTGGTGCATTTTCGAGGATTCAAAGCTGTCTATTTCATCTATAGTACTTACCCCCTGCTGCTTACACTCCTGGCGGCTATTGGCTTACAAACACCATTTTCAAACATGCTTTCGGACATCATGTTTGTAGTTTTGACTGTCTATCATGCTCTAGGGAACTTGGAATGTCATTGAATGTTCCTACTACCGAGTGCCGTGGCCTGTGAGTGCTGGCGACGAGGCGATTTCTCTGTAACACTGCTTTCCCTTCTGTCAAACTACCTAGGTTATGTCGACACAATGCATATGGCCGCAAGGAGAAATGGCCCCTTGGACTCCAATCCACGGCTGAGATGATTCTTGGAGTGGATACCAAAGGATCTACACTTCCTGGCTGAGCAGAGATTATGGCCATCGCTGTCTATAATCAGCATCGAGTAGCAGAACCTAAGTATAGAAGTAAGATTTTCATCTCTTGCGGTCTCTTTGTTACTAAAGCTCAACCTTCATCTCCTCTGACGATTCTATCAGTTCTTGGAAGCCAGTTGGCAACATTCGTGACTGGCGCCCTCCACCGACGTCATTGAGCTTATCACGGCCGTTACCTTTGCCCACTAGGCTTCCCCCAGCAGTGCCACCAACACGCCTGTGCGACTCTAGTGTAGCAATAAGCAGCGATCCATGACGATGTGAAGCCTGATTCCGGTTTCATTGGAGCCACTATATGCGCCATTGCTGCCTGTGAAGGTAATTCACGGTCATCGCAAACCACGGATTTGCTAGTTTGGTGGGTTTATTTTCGGCGCGTTTTCCCCGGACTCGCCAGCGGCGGGAGCGATGAGACTAGAATACTTTGTTGTGACTGATTGTTTGGTACAAGGTGACTTGATGCACAGGCCTGAGAGTCTGACCAACGGCTCAACAGTCAAGTCCTATCTAATACAGCCAGACGTCACTCCAAGTCACCATCCATGCCACATCCTTGAGTGCTGACCATCAGGCACTGCCGGACCACACATTTTGGGAGGGTATTATAAGCTTAGTACCATCACATCACACAAATTCTCTTACTAGATGGCCTGAACGGCAGTTACCAGGCTGTTGATCAGCGCCCGAGGGCTGGGGCTGCAACTCCAACAGCAATTAAGTGTTGCAAGGGAGCCTAGTGCCAGCAAAAGTACGTCAGTGGTGCCCTAGGTCTGACAGATCATCACCGAGGGTCGGAATGTTCCATGTGACGTGGTATAACTATCCGCGTCCCGCAGTCCAGATGCATCGTCTGAAAAGAAGTCAGCATGCGAATGCAACCCTTTCGTCTTTACAAATCTGCCCATAAACCATTTTATGTGAGCTCAAGTATTATCAACACTACCCACGTTCATCATGGCCCAAGAGAAAAGAGCATCAGACTCTCCCGAGAGGGCTGAACAGTATGTTCTTTCCCAACAGCTGGCCTCCTTATGAGTTACCTTTTCCAATATGGGGGGGGGGGGGGGGGGGGGGGG
>JAPFTB010000268.1:0-16366 GCA_030779245.1 Fusarium sp. MBC 438
GAGCTACTATAGATCTAATATAATACTTCCTTATATTTCGCAAAATAGAGCTATTACGAACCGCTTTACTATTAGTAGTAGTAGAGCTGCTAATGAGTTCCCGCCACCTAGTAGTCTTAAGGCTATCTGGAATACCGATCGCCAACTTAGACAGGGAACAGCCGCTAGATAACATTACAATATCAGTTTAATAATTCTCAATAACTTTCTCATACTCCTTTGTTCCACATCAATCAAGGGCCTCTGGCCAGCAAATTTGCCTTAGCCTCAGAAAGGCTAGGGCCATCAGAGGTATCATGCAGGGCCCCCTCCAACACGTTCTGTCTTACTTATCAACTACTTTCGTCGCTTCTAGTATTTTTTGAAACTGCATGGCGATGAAAGGTTTTCCAACTTAATACATTGACTTAATAGTAACATAGCATGTCCAAGGGGGAAAAGTAATGTAACTAGTAATAATATACTAATAACTAGCTTTATCATTTAATTCAAATTCAACTTATAATACAGGTTTAAGCATCAAAATAAAGAGGTCCCCCCCCCCCTAACAAAAAGAAAAAAAGTAATTCAAGCATAAGTATGTCCTTGAGCGTGCTTGTTCAGAAGTTTCAGGGAGTTCCGTCGTAGTACTTCAGGAGCCACCTTAGAGCCCCTAGAATTAGTCGCAACATACTTGTTGTATTCCAGCAGCACTGCATCAATACCATACTGAGGCACATAGGGGAAATCAGACCCAAACAGTATTTTGTCGGAACTAGCAAAGTCCAGTAAACCATCCAGTTGGGCAGCACTGGTGCTAAGAGCAATGTCGTAAAAGAACCGGGAAAAGTCCTCCTTAGCTTGCACAAGACTGACTTCCGCAAGCTCTGCCACGCTGGGAATACCTAATGCGTTAATGGCACGACTGCCAACGTAAGGGATCGTCCCACCAGCATGAGAGAGAATTATATCGATGTTAGGACAGGCTCGAAGGGTGCCCGTCATAACCAAATCTGTTGCTGCGCGGGTTGTGGCGAGGGGATAGTCAATGATTGGTTGTGGGATAGCAGGGCCAATCAAGTGAGGCTCGACATCTAATACAGACGGATGTAGAAATACAAGGGCTTTGTGTCTCTGCAGTTTGGTCCATATAGGTGCAAAGTCGGCATGTCCAAGGAGCTTTCCGCCATAGCTTGTGAAAATAATGACTCCATTACACAACTTCTGCTCCTCGTAGAGATATTCAATCTCTGCTAATGTGCCGTTGACGTCCTGAAAGTCGGGAAGAGTCCCGAAGAAACCAATTTTGCTCTTGAAACTGCTTTTGGCAACATAGGTGCCGAGGTCCTCGTTGAGAGTACGAGCAAGCTGCCTGGCCGCCCCACCAGTTCCGGCAATCGAGACACCCGGCGAGGACACGGAAAGGATTCCTAGAGAATGTCATGTTAGGTAAGGCCTGCGGAAGAAAGAAACGGCCAAGTATGCTTACCCAATGAAGTCTCAATCATGTCCATTGATTTCATAGCTGCATCCAGACTCCATTCTGGAGTTGGATACCCCGATGGGTCGCCACCAGCTGCGGAAAGAGCCTCCAAGTACGCCGGTGGCAGGGCATGAAAGTGTGTGTCGATTCTGTGAGAATAGGTAGCTGACCCGAACACAAGCAGGACAAAGAAAAAGGAACGGATAAAGGTCATATTTGAAGAAAGTTAGGTAGGTTACTAGTGAATGAACAATGGTTAGATGAGGTTTATGGGGATTGTTTCACGGGGGTCTGCCTTTTATGTTGCCAAGGGCTAGATATCGCCCCTATTCCACGTCTAGGGAACTGATCAGCAGGACTACACGAACTTGGTTTAAGATCGGCCCACCGAAGTAGGAAATAATTATGAAATAATGAGCTGGCACAAACTTTAACCTACGATACGCCGGGATTCGAAGCCCGTTGGCGGTAAGTCTGTCGGAATCGTCCCAGCTCGGGTTGACGGGGCTGGGGAACTGAGGCTGTTGACGGAACTAACCCGCGCCATCGGCATCCTTACGGTCTCTCTCAGGCACTAGTTGTCAATCTTGTATTCTGATCTCTCCATACTGACTGACTGTGAAGAACATCACATGCCAAAATTAGTTAATGGTTGCCTCGGATCTACTCCGCGTTCTTTTGTCAGTCTCGCATCCATGATCAACGCGATGCCCGCGTCACGGGTCGATTCCGACGGAGAACCGCGGAGCCCGGATCGCTGCCGATGACATCTTCTTGATATCCTGCTTAGCCTTTTTTGTATATCTGTCTAGCTGGACTCTCACCATATTATGCTGCGTTATTAACATTATATCCGGCGATGGTTTTGGAGTTAGGATGCTGATTATACACGAGTAATCTCCGTTACTGCCGTACAAGCTGACCTAACCAACCTTTATGTTGGCTTGGTTTTAGGTGCTACCATTGCGAACATTGGAGAGTTATTGTGTAATGAATTTGGTCTCTTTTGGCCACAACTCATGTTTCTGTCATTAAATTGCTGGTTCTAAGTCTCAGATTACCACTGTCGGGTGCTACTCCTGCTGATAATCGTAGACGAACCGAGCCTGAGCCCTTTGCCCATCTTTCGAGACAACTACCACGCGCATGCAATACCGCCGTTCATCGTCAACCACTTGAAACCCCCAAATCTGAGTAGCAGTCCAGGCATTCCCTTGGCTCACAGCATGGCTGAGCACAAGGTTCTTACCCTCGCCTTCAACAAGAAAACCTTCCTTCAAAAAAGGATCGTCAATGTCCTCAGGGCCTATCCATCGGGCCTGCACCTTGAGCTTGCCAAAAAGCCAGTCATGGTGATCGCGGAATTCATTATCCAGATACCGCACCTCCTTGGTGCTCTTCAGGCCTGAAGCTGTCTGAGTGGACTCGATGCAGGTAACTTTGTCGGCCCTTGAGCTCGACGTCATAGGAACGGCTTCATACTGCTTGATATTCAAGTTGATTGTTGCCAGGCCAACGCCTTTGCGAGGAAGATATCCGATGCCTTGCACTTTGAGAATTGGGTCAGGACTGTCAGACAAGTCCTTGTTCTATCAGTGAAGAATATATTAGCAGGGAGAACAGGTAACACGATGGTTTGTTCTTCACCATTACCCAGTTTCCGTTAAGGTCTTTGGTGCTTTTGGCTTGAGGGGCTGCCATAACTATCGCTTAGGCTATGCTTTGTGATGAAGTAAGGAAAGAGGCTTTACTGGCAAATCGAGATGAGAACTAAGGTCGTTCTCTTTTTAAAATTGAATTGAGGAACATGTGGTTATGTCTACCACCCTAGAATGCTGGAACCGAGGCTTTGTCCACAACGACTAAATGACCGACGGCCTGGTTCCGCGAGCACCCCCAAGCTGAACCGGAACAGACCCGTCTTCCGTTGGAGCCACGGATAGACAAGGACCCCGACTTAGTTTAGTAAAGCGCTTGGGACGGAACTGGATTCTCGGTAGATGGGATCGGGGTTGAGATTCTAGGGAACGAGGTCTTTATGGCTAACCAACAAAGCTTAGGCTGACAAGGGGAGTTCTACCACCCCCCAATTAAATCAACTGCCGTGCCGCAGGTAGATGCCAACGACGAATCATAATCCTTATCACATTGAAAAGTGCACTTTGTCGTGCGCCCGGTGGTGGCAGTGTTTCTCTCACCGGCATAGAGGGTAGGAACGTCCTGATATTAATTGGTCCGCTCTGTAGACCAGGGATGGTGGCGTGGGAAATCAGGGGGCTGAATTTCGTCATGGCCCACGTGGTCAGTAGACTTTGGAGTGGCACTACGCTTTCCAATTCACCCTTCCAAGAGGTATTGTGGCATTGCAAGTGCCTGTTTTTAGATATTTTGTCTCAACTTGTCAGGATGCCATTTTCCTATTCTATAAGTGGTGAGGGATGTATTGTCCTTCGTATGACATTTCAAGAGTTGATTTCATACAAGATAGGGCAGATAGAATCTCTTCCTCATCGACGAGTCATGTCACATCAGGCCCCTAAGGACCTGAGTCTGTAGAGAATCCTGCCAAGTCCAGCAACATCTAGCGAATCTTGAACCCTCCATTGCAAAGGCCGGTGGAGGCAAAGATTCCCTTTGGATCAACGGTTTGCTGAATCTTCCTGAGTCGAGCCTTGTTCTCCGCTCCATATGTTGCGAAAATATCCTGCCCTTCGCGCCCATAGCCAATGTACCTGAAATCATGGAAGACGTGTAGGCGTCTTGCAAGACTTTCCAACCTGGCAACCACATTATCAGCGAATTCACCAATAAGCGCGTCGTCTTCAGCACGCTGCCAACCGAGGCTCAGGAATGAAACTAGAATTTAACAGTGAGCACGAAAACCATGATCCAGCCACATAGCATCAGTACTTACTAATGAGAGGTCCGTCGACGTCACTCAAACCAAGCGCATTGCCTCCTCTGTCAGCCATCCGACCAATGGCAGCTGATGGAATAGGATAGTTGATAAAAAATGTGGTGAAGCCTGGCACAGGCTTGACAGCATCTATCTCTTCCTAGAACACTTGCACCCCTCCACGGAGCAGCGCCCTGGACGGGAAAGTAGTGATACTCTGGAACAAATGCCTACTAGAGATTAGTCATCACATTCTTGCCACGCGTCACGGCACAATTGGAATACCTGGAAGGGGTTGAGAGAGTACCAGATCCGGAAAGGGCTGCCAAGGTAGTATTTTGCTGGGATAATGACACCGCGGGGACTGAGTTTAACGCGAGGTACTCGGCGGGGTTCTGGACGGGGACGAGATAACGCTCCGTTGCTCGAAGACTGAAACTATCAGTGGCTTGCGAGTAACTGAGGTAAGCATCGATAGATATGTTGGGATTGGTGTCTTGTTCCGTCCAAACGTTATAAGTTTCGTCCAGAGCACGGTTGAGGTAAGTTTCATTCCAGACATGCTGAGCCACCGAGATTGACCCTAGAGGGAACAGATTGACTGTAAAAGCAGTAACTATACCGAAATTGCCGCCTCCGGTGCCCCTGAGAGCCCAGTACAGGTCGGGGTTCACTGAGTCGCTCACTGTGATGACAATAGCGTTGGGTAGAACCAGCTTTTGGCTCATTGTCAGTATTTTGGCAAGGCCCCGGGGAGCGAGTTACGAACCTCATACTCCAAGATGTTGTCCAGACCCCATCCATGCCTGCCAGACAATGGAGAAGTCCCGCCACCTGTAGCGAAGCCACCGAAACCAACACTACCCGTCCGGCCGCCAACATAGGTCAAGTTCCTGGGCTGTAGTGCGGCGTAAACCAGGGCAGAGATGGCTCCGCCCCCCACCCGAGCTGAGACTGCATCAGGAGCAATTTCAACTTGGCTGAGGCGGTTAAGGCCGATAGTCACCCCACCGACTGAGTTTGAGAAGTTAGGATCACGAGAATGGCCACCGCCCTTGACGGCAAAATTGCACCAGGTTTCAGTTAGCAATTTGAGAGCCTCAGATACCTCAGCGGCGCTGGCAGGCTGGAAACGGCATGCGTATACAACATCTTGCTGCTTCTCGTCCCGGTAGGTGACATTATCGTTGCCAAAGTAATGGACTGCTGACCCGAATACAGTTTGCAATTGCCCACACTTGGACAGTCACTCAATTTCGGAACGTCTCTGAACAGGTGGGGTCAAGCTTACAGCGTCCTTGAAGTTCTTTGATATGGTGTCGGAGCTAGATGCAGCCACTGAGGACACGGAACCCAATAGAGGGAGTAAGTGATTGTAGTGTATATGCATTGTGGACAGCCAAAGAAGGTTGTAAGTTAGATCATGCAGATATAACAGTGAACGAGATTTTAACCAGTCAATTTATTACTTGGCCAACTATTTATGCTACCTGCAACAACATCGGGCACTATGAAGCGGAAGGTGACCCGAATTGCCAAGACACAAGTCTCTGGAATAGTGTTTAGACAACGCAGATCAAATCGCCAAGGGCAAACATGCTTACGCACGTTCCCGCCGGACGCTAATGCAGGTTGCTTATGGTCGCCCCATGTTTACATCCGTGCTTCTCCTCAAGAAGAGTTCAAGACCTTGGAATCAAGGAGCCCTGCTTGCGTCAGAGCTGGACGGGGCGGACTCAATAAGGAAGGAGATCAGCTGGCAAGAGTACATAGTATACCTTGGTTCGGGCCTTTTTCCGGCGACAGGAAAGGACCAACGGATGTTGACATGACGCGTCACACGATAAGCCAATTACAAATCAACCTTGTGTATCATGGTGCCCCTAGAACAAGTCACTGGCTGCCATGTGTGGGTATACCTATACAGAGGGAACATAGGACTAGATGGTATATGGAAAGGCAAAACAAAAAAAAACTGCTATTAAATCAAGTTCTAGGGAGGTTGTCCCACCACTTTTTCCGGTGGGATTAAGATGCATGACAATCTTCGTTTCTTTTTCAAAAAGGGTCTTATCAGGTTTGGAAGCTAACGAGCGATAGTTCTTGTTAGCAAGATTCCCTTTCCTTATGCTCTAATAAGTTATATCTGTTTATATCTGCGCAACTTGGGCATTGCCTAGAATACTTTCACCTAGGCAAAATATAATAATTGTTTGCATCCAAAGCCGTAGAATTTTTAACTTTACTTGGGATACGCCCTATAATACTGCCAACGTGAACTCAATACGGACTAGTTCTGCAAATGCATGTTAGCTTCTTATCTTTCCCACCTTGCCTATACAACGTGCGTAGGGGTATACGCACGCCTATACCCATGCCGTGACCAACCCCCTGCAGCACGATTTAGAAAAAAGTGTATTCCTGCCCGCCACTCCGTCGGTAAAAAAAAACTTGCGTCTCCTTTTGAACTAGGCCGGAGTTAATAGTTCGAATACGTCCTTTACATTCTGCAGATCTCTCGGGCGGCTGACTGTAGTTGGCAGGCAACTCAACCAACCTAGACCTCGGTTCTTTTTGAACAGATTGTCATTGATAAAGTTGTGGAGCTAGTCTTTTTCTCATAAGCAGCGTTTAGCCCAGCCCGGACAAGAAAAATCCTCGACCAAAACCATAACGCAGTAGGCCAACAACCAGCCATGATCTTCTCTCGAGCTATTTGGAGTGTGACACTTCTCTTACCTGCCATAGCGTTAGCGGCACCGCCACGCCTGTGCAAACCATACCTCCATTTCGTGGCTCCTGTGCCCGGGACACGGAATCTCGAGAATCTAGCTGTGACGCATGATGGCAACGTCCTCGTCACGTCGACTAGTTCTCCGGCCATTCACTATATCCACTTGACTGGACACCACGAGTCGCTCGCCATCGCCCAAGTGCCCGGCTTTGTTGCTGTCACCGGTATTACTGAGACAGAGAAGGATGTATTTTATGTCTCTTCTACCAACCTGACCGGGGATTACGGAACCAATGCCATCTGGAAACTTGATCTACGACACTTTCAGCTTAGAGCCAGTTGGGAGATCCAACGGCCTGCTGTGCTGTCGCTCGTGGCAAACATTCCCGATGCCAGGCTGCTTAATGGCATGACTCGACTCAACAACGTGGACCACAAACACATTCTTGTGTCTGATTCGACTGCTGGCACAATCATCAAGGTCAATGTCGACACGGGCAAATACACCACTCTCATCCAGAGTTCTGTGTTATCCCCAACCGCTACGGGGTTGGGCATCGGCGTGAACGGAATACGCACCTACGATGATCGCCTGTATTTCGTGAACCTGGATCAGAGATTGTTTGCTAGCTTTCCTATCTCGTCCGCCGGTGCCGCTGTTGGAGATGTGGATGTTATTCTGAACGGCACGCTGCAGGCAAGCGATGACTTTGCGATCTCTCGTGATGGAAAGAGAGCATGGATTGCAGAGAATGGCCCGAACGTCTTAATCGAGGTGGATATCCCGGGCAAGACAAGTCATGTTGCCGCGAATTCTACTGTGTTGGGATCGACCTCTTCAGTGGCTTTGGGTCAAACGAAACGCGACCAGAATTCTCTTTACATCACTGGCGCGGGGGAGACTGAAGGTCAACTAGTCGCAGCGGAATGTATTGAGTAGAAACACTTCCTGCCATATGATAAGCAAGTAATAAATGGATGAAAGGATACTATAGCAATGAGTCAACTGCATCAGTGGCCCGGATAGGGTCAGGGTTAGTAGAGATTCATGCATGCGCGCCTCGATTTTGCTATTTTGCCCGACACCCTCCGGACTGAGCCTTTTCCGATATCATAACACGAGATCCTCGACTCAATCTGCTGGCGCGGCTGATAAAACGCGGCAGTTATGAGAGACAGTCAAAGAGATTAGTTGCTGCTCTTGAGCGATCTATCATTTGATCACCCCGAGCCAATCGAGTTCGAGTATCCTCCCTTCGTCGACTCGCATTTGACCATTTGTCGAATTCTGACGGTCAGTAACAACACAGTATATCGTGACCGTCAAAAGACACCGACGCTCATCACGGCTCTCTGGGGAATCAAATAAAATAATTAGGCTATTCAATAATCCATACTTCGTGATTCTCGGTTTGCTGTTATATCACCTAACTTGGCCTTATACCTTCTAGTACGCAGTTCCAGCGCTTCCAGCCTAACATCACGCCCTGCTATTGCAAGCATCTGATGAAAGACGTCAACAGGGCATGGGGTACAACTACCACCGCTGAGTCGCCGATCCTTTCGCCGAGTATCCATGTTCCTCACGATGCTGATCAAAGACAAGTCCACTAGCAAATGCCAAGCAACATGCCCACAGTATCTTCTTAGAGCCCTCATCACGACGACCAGAACCTCGCCCGTGCTAGGGTCAATGACCAACAGTTCCGATAACTACTTCCAGAAGAGCTGTGTTGCCATACATAACCTGGACATGTCATCACTCACAACGGGGCGCGAGTTGATGAATGCCCTCTACTTGACTTCATTAACCTGAGCACTTTCCTACCAGTCCCAAAAGGCTTTCAAGTTCATCAGCGACACCAATCTCGCCAGACAGCATGGAACAGGACCACAAAAGAAGGCAGAGGGAAGTTGATTGAGATCGACCGAAACAGGCATGACGGTAGTCCGGGCTCACCTACTGAAGACTCGCGTGAAAAACGCGCCAGGTCCAAGGACATTGCATCATTTCAGGGCATTTACTCAGACAATGCAACCCAAGATGATGAAAGTTTTGCTCCGAAACTGAACGGTTTACAAGGATCTCGAACAGAAGTCCAATAATCCAGACAGAGTCCTGTTGTAGCCTCAAACATCGATCTTCTTCTCAAATGTCTCCTGCTTTCCACCCTCAGTCAGCTTCTTCGAGACCTTTGCATCCTTGCCATCAAACAGAACAGCAATCTCTTCCAGCGTCGGACCCTTAGTCTCGACAAATAAGAACCAGATGCAAGCCACCTCAACGACCAAGATCACAATGTAAACAAAGTAGAACTTCCAAGCCAGCTTATCTAAGCCAATGGGGTTCACATATTGGTTCAAAACACCGGATAGAGCCGTCACACCCAGACAAATAGCCAGGCCTTTGGCGCGAATACTGTACGGGAGGATCTCGGAGCAATAGGCGACCGTCAAGCCCGGCCATGCGAAGCCAGCGACTCCATAGAAGAGGAAGATCATGGCCAGAACGGCTCTGCCAGCACCTGTGTTGCCTGTGTCAGCGTATACGGCGGAGCATCTGCGAAGACATTAGTCGATTGGATCGAGTTGATTCGGGGTGAGGGAGCTTTACCCGGTCCAGACACTGAAGACTACGAGCATGCCAACAGCTGCGATAAGGAAGAGCATTCTGCGGCCTAATCTCTCGACAAAATAGACTGAGAAACCAATCGCCACGAGGAAAGACCAGATCTGAAGGCCGCCATTGAATAAGGACTGGTCATAAGGTTTTTGGATCCCAACAGAGTTCAGAATATCATGGAGGTAGTAAGATACGAGACCGTTTCCTGTGATGATTAGTCTTGATGATTTCTATATGCAGTTTTCCAGGTCTCGTACCTGAACATTGGGAAAAGAATGAGGTCAAGATGATGAGTAGTAGACGCTTGCGGTTGCCAGGCGTTTGAAAGAAAACCATCCATCCGGTCTCGGCCGCTTGAGTCTCCATCTGAATCGTGTCTTGGATCTCGGTATATTCAGCTTGAATAAAGGGGTCAGTCCTGTCACCGTTCGCATGGTACTATTAAACCCTCGATCTTAGTACTTTGACCACGAAAGTTAGGCGAAAGATACGTACCTTGATCAAAATGTTCCAAGCTTCGTCATTCCTGCCTTTGGAGCAAAGCCAACGAGGACTCTCGGGTAGGGTAAACACGCCAAGCAATTGCAGCGTTGGCATGAGAGCTTGAAGTGCAACAGGGACGCGCCATGAGGCTTCTCCGGTGTATTTGATCGTCCCGAATACCGTCCAGGCCGCTATGATCGATCCAACATACCACAAGGTGTTGTACATGACAGTGAGCCGTCCGCGATGTTGAGGATACGCAAGCTCCATGATGAGAAGTGGCCCGGCGCCAATGGAGATGTTGGATCCAAATCCGACGAGAAAGCGACCGCCGATGAACATGCCCTCGTTGACGGATGGCACCGCTATACTTGCTCAACTCCTGTTCCAACATAGCCTGAACTTGACGTACCTTGAATAATAACACCGACTATGAGTATGACACAGCCCAAGGCGGTTGCAATGCGACGTCCGAACTGATCGGCAATATAAGGGGCTATTACAAGGCATATATTAGCTCACATATTGGTACAGGACCGAGGGTCACGATCAATGAGAGGGTGCAACATCCAGTGTGAACAATTAGGCCGGGAGCCCGAGGCCCCACACGTGGCCGCAAGGGTCACGTGGACCCCCAAACGTGATCTCACGTATCGCATATGATCGTGAATGGGATGCAGGAACTTACAAAAGAACAGGGCACTGAAAGCGCCAATGTTGACGATTGCAGTATACAAGCCGAGCGTAGAGCCAGAAGGATGACCAAAGTCTGTCGCGAGTGTCAGGTCTACTCGAGATACATAATACAAAAAAGCGAAAAAGGAAACATACAAGCTCGCCAGTTCTCAATAGTCTGAAGCCCGTTGAGTAAACTTCCATCGTATCCTTGATGATTTTATCCATTAGATTGTGTTTCTTTCAGATTCGTTCCCGTTCATACCGTTGATTGTGGCGCAGAGCATGAGCAGTGGCATTCGGATGTATAGGCTACGTAAGCCGGCGTGCTTGTACCATGTTACATGCGGAACCTGAAGATGAGGCTGCTCCTCATGGTCGATGGAGTACGTGTCATTCTTTTCGGAAGACATGATCAGGTAATTGACAAGGGTCAATGTCGTACAAAGAGATAGAAACAAATTGATGGTGAATATTATTCGATATGAGTGGGAAAAGCTCACCTTTTTAAGGTCCTGAAATTGAACACGGCAAGTTTGTTCTGCACCGGTTGAAAGGTGTTGAGCCCGGGGAAGTGAAAAGGGCGCGTCATTCAATTACCCCAGACTCGGACTTAGTTCAGCCACTGTGACTAAACGAGCCCCGATTTCTAGACTACCAGGACTCTATCTCGGTTCACAGCCCATTCAGTCGTATTATCGCGCCACGCCCTTTCAAGGAGCGGCATTGCAGCCACTCAGATGGCCAGTATTCCGAACCGCCTGACTAGCGACCATTCGGCTTATCAACCAATCACAAGTGTCTAATTCCGGTCAGTATGAGACCATAGACTATCACGTTTACTCCTCCCATTTCTCACCCGAAGAGTTCATTATCGGCTATGAGTCTTACGGGGACTCTTAAAGTCGAGAAGCTTTCCTATGATGCATAACGAGAATCCTGACCATGGCGGCTCTCCTATATCTGTCATTGTCCCAGCGAGGACGATGATTGCCGAGGTAACCTTTTACTCTATCTCTGAGTAGCTGATGAATCTTAAACCCTGTCGGTATTAATAGACCCTCTACTTATGTATCTGAGTGATCAATTCTCAAACTCTTCTTTTATCTTGCTATCATGTTACATCTCAATTGCCAGGGTTTTCTTCAACAGTATACATGTTTTTACCATCCAACATCAAGTCCTCAAAGTCAAATGCAGTGTATCTTCCCTGCTCCGTCACCGCTTGAGTACGAGCTGAAAAACTGTCCATGTCAAGATCCATCCCCGACGTCACCGGTGCAACGTCTTTCTCACCAAGTGGAAGTGAATACTGTATCAAGAAACGTAACATCCACCCGTCGAGTTTATGTGTTCTGTAATCATTAGAGAGCAGGCAATAATTTTGAAACGTGACGAGCCGATGGATCTGTTCAGAATTAGTATTATCCATTCTTCTCAGACTTGGGCGACGTACCATGGATTCAGTGTTTGGCCAGTACCGTCGTAGTTCAAGGATCGCTTCAAAGTTTGACTTGAGGGCATCTGGGGTAGGTTGGACATCTTTGTCCACGCTGAACAGAAGCGTATGGAGTAGGACTGATGACGATACTACCGCCATGTGACCAACAGTCGGGTAGATGACTTGGCAATTTTCTTTCTGACGAGCTAATTTCACGAGATCGCTGTATGACGAAACGTGAAACTTGCACTTGGCACGGTATATCGTTGCCAGGGGTGATGATGCCGCAGGCTCGAGGAATCGAAAGTACAGAAGTGTGGCGTAGTGGTGATAGCCCAAATGGAGAGCGATGAAGGCGCCGCCATGGCCTGCTTCGATGTATCGCTCAAGATTCTCCGTGCTCAGTCTGACATCTGGGGGGATTGTCCATTCCCAATCCTCCAGCAATTTAGAGAGCGACGCGACAGTCGACTCGATTTCATCATTGTCGATATTTCCATAAACGCTGCGATGATTAAGATCCTTGATTGGTCCAAACAGGCGGACTAGAGAAATCTTGTGCGCCCAAAGTCCCGGCTGCCATGGGACATTCAGTTTGGTCTCGTCTGGGGAGAGAGACTCAAAGATGGGCTCGTGCATTGGAAGATCAACTGCAAGATCGGAGTCGCGGATCTGAGGTGTCAGTCCGAGACTTGAAGATGACCAGCGGTCAGCCATGTACAGCGTCCACCACGCCCTTATCCGTATCTCACGATCTATCAATGTCTTGGGCGCTGAACGAGTGCCGCCTTCTATAATTTGCAATAAATTGACGCCGATGCCTGTAAACGGTGAGTGGCTTACATGATGGAACGTTTTGTTGATACCGCTTACGGAAAAATAGGGCTTCGGAGGAAGGGTTCAGGTGGGCAGCGTAGAGATTAGCGATCAAAATACACGTCTGCACGTTCTCGATACAGATGTTTTCTAAATCAGCCAGGAGCAATCGCTTGGACTCGTTGTTATAGGCGTTTTCCAGAGATCGAATCCCGTCATCTGTGTCGAATCTGGCACCCATACTGCAGATGGAGAGCAGTAAAGCCTTATTGATAGAGCCATCGTGTACCTGCTTCTTCAGGGTAGCTGGGTGGAACAAGCTATGAGGTCGATTGTGAAGCTTGGTTAGGTAGTGTTCCACAAGGCGAGCAGCGACGTCAACAGGCACGTCGATTGAAGCATCCTGATGCCGTGTGGGACTCGAGTTTGGCAGCAGGGCATGGGTTCGGGACGGAACATTAGCATTGGCCAAGGATGCTGTGCACTTCAAGTTCTTGACTTGGCACTGATCGCACGAGTCTCCTACTCGACCGCTTCGGCGGGTGCATTTCCGCTTACTCCTTCGGCACTCTTTGCACGCTTTAAGGGGCTTCATCGTATTGAGTGAGGAGCGGTGTTTCTGTTTGAGGAGTTGAAATCATCTTGGGGACAGCAGGGGGCGGAACACAACATCGGGGTAAACTTTTAGCTTTGCCCGCATTCCTCTCGCCATCGGAAATGGGAGTCTCTGATTGGCCTTTACGCCGGTTGCCCCTCACCCCAGCATGGGGAAGTCAGGTCATCTGGGGTAATGAGTGCAGCTAACTAAACAGCTCAATCAGCTTTGGAGCTATTACCAGGGATAAGAGGCGACTTCATGGAGTAACTTGCGCACCAATAATTGATTGATGTCTATGCGCATCAAAAGGGAATCGTGTGATACGTGCGCTTTGGTTCAATCGTGAGAGGCACGACAGTAATTTATGAATCATGGGTTCTCCTAAGGTCACGATCCTCAGCTATGGCGGCGCATCCATTCCCCGCTTCGGAAATGGAACAAGTCAATTGGTTAGAATGCCGTATGTCCCTTTCGTGTCATTGCACTAGGCCTAGTCTTAACGGTAAGACGCTTAAAATCGAATGGTAATATTGGAAACATGCAAGGTCCAGGGGTAACTAGACGTAACCTTGACGCTTTAATTGTCAATGTGCTAACATTTAGATAGTAAGAGTTGGTGCTCTTGCCCAAGCGATCTCGTATTGATGCAACTTTTTCTATCGTTCTTAAGCTATTTCCTGTTTGGGCCAACTACTATAAACGTTCTCTTTACTAGACCCCGCAAGTGCCAGACTTTTCAGTCTATGATCAACCGAGCACCCCATGGGGATAGGAAAGATGTGGCTTGTCTCTGCTGCTCACTACCCTTGACGACTTTTTTTTCGTTGTCGCTGCAAGATGTGGTCATAAAACCTTGGAATTGTCTATAAATATGGCTCTCCCGGCCTTAGTCTCAGTAAACATCACTCTCCAAGAACCATCAAGCAAACCAACCACTCTCTTCTGGCTATCCAAACATCTTTCGCCATGATCTTTAGCCGCCTCTTCGCCACCGCGGTTCTCACGACCGCGAGTCTCGCAGCTTCTTTGGCACCACGGGCCGTGAAGCCTTGGTCCAATTTCAACAACAACGCTATTTTCAAGCCCAAGAAGGAAGCTACTAGCTGGCGTACTCTCTACGGCCGAACTCTGCAGCTCCCTGACAAGTCGCTTCTTCTGTCCTGGGAGGATTACGATCCTGATGTGGAATTGACCTACTTCCCCATCTACAAGTCTACAGATGGTGGTGCGACTTACAAGCCCTTTTCTAGGGTGGAGGATCAGGTCAACGGCTGGGGTAACTGGTACCAGCCTTTTCTCTACGCCTTGCCGCAGGACTTTGGCGGATACCGCAAGGGCACGATCCTACTCGCCGGTGTCTCTACTCCTCGTAATCTGACCGAAGCCTACATCGACCTCTATGCCAGTGAGAATCAGGGCAAAGACTGGGAGTTTGTCAGCCACATTGTTTACGGCCCTGGACCTGAGACTGTCGCTCAAGGCGACCAAGCCGTTTGGGAGCCGTTTCTGATGATGCACAAGGGCCAACTTGTTTGTTATTACTCCACCCAAGTCGACCCCAAGTTCAACCAGAAGCTCTCGCACAAGACAACCAAGAATCTACGCAAGTGGAGTAGGGCTGTCGACGATGTCGCTTTTCCGAATACCGACCAACGTCCCGGCATGGCGACTGTCGCCTACAGCCCTATCTCCAAGAAGTATGTCATGACTTTTGAGTACTGCGGTGGGCCTCTTGCTGGTGGTTGCCCTGTTTACTACAAGGTGTCCAAAGATCCTCTTGACTTTGGATCTGCTACCGCGCAACCTATCATTCCTAATGACGGACAACTGAACCCCAACGGCAGCCCATTTGTGATTTGGACCCCGGAGCCCGGAAAGAAGGGCAAGGGAATCTTTATTGCTAATGGCAACAGCCGGGAGGAAGTCTTTATCAACACGGATGCCGTGGACCCCAAGGGTTGGAAGCCGGTTAATGTCGGGCAGTGGTCAGCTTATTCGCGTGAGCTTCGCATTATTGAGACCCCTGATAGGAGTGCTGCTGAGGGAGAGCCGAAGCTCCTCATCACAAATGGCGGAAATATCGGCTGTTCAGGAGATTGCTATAACTACGTTGCGGATGGACTCGTGGATATTCCTAATTATCCTCGGAAGTGAGCGGCAAATTTGTGTTAGTCTTTTGACTGGACTTGGTAGGATAGGACGAGTGGTTAGTATATTATGTTTCTTTTGACTTTTTTAAATAGGAGATATATTAGGTGGTAGTGCCCTGGCAATTATAGCTTATATTAGCTGTCGCTGTCAACACGTCTATATCAATGACTTGTGAGGAATCTCAGGTATTTGTATTACTCCTTTCACCCAAAAGCAAAGTCGACATATGAGAAGTTATCGAATCGACCTATAGTCTACTAAGACTATGGGAAGCTATAATAGGTGATACCCGCGAGCCCACATCAATAATGCAAGTAGGGTTCGGGTTAGGAGAGTCATAGATATCTTTATTAAATTCGAGTATTAGCTAGAGAAGGCAATAAAAATCTATAAAAAATCAACTATAACATAATATAAGATTAAAATAACATATAGCGATAGGAAGAGGTATAAAAAGTCTACTAATATATATTAATACGATTTTTAT